>WNGS01167104.1:6549709-6567179 GCA_020271785.1 Procambarus virginalis | reverse complement strand
AGAGGGAGAGAAACAAGAGGAAAGAGGCTTTATTGACCTGACATTGGCGAGAGAGTCGAGGCAATTTAGAGTCAGGATCAGACGCTGTCCCCCTCTCACGACGCAAATAAAATAGTCCATCATCTGTGTCATCCATTTTCTTTGTTTACATTGCCTTTCAGGCTTGCTCGAGCATTGAGACTTGCCAAATGAGACTTTAGCAACGAGGCAATTGTCTAATTAGCGGAAAGCAGGCTAATTAAGCTGACAAGCTGAGTCCCACAACGTCAGCTATAAGAACCATCAGAACGAACGAAATTGGTCAAGATAACTGGCTGAAATGATTTAAAATAACTTTTAAGCATTTAACCAGAATGTTTGACCCTGTGGTGCAGTGGTAACGCGCTCACCCCTCTCGCCTCGCGACCTATTTCGGCCGGGGTTCGAACCCTTGGCAGTGAAGGGGGTCGAGTTTACACCCTGCTAGCCCGTGATCTGGTTGTAAATCTGTTGGACGGTTGTGTTCCTGAACAAAATTATTATAAGAGTAGCAAAGAGGGAGAAATTATTTTGTCCTTCCTTATATACATAAAAATATAATAAAATTATATTATTATTATAATATAAAAATGAATATGTGTCTGCGTTTCAAGTGACATTTAGCATATATAATTTCAAAGGATTTTGAGGGTCAGTATTCGTAAAAAGACAGATGACATGATCATCACAGCTGACATGATCACCACAGATGACATGATCACCACAGCTGACATGATCACCACAGCTGACATGATCATCACAGATGACATGATCACCACAGCTGACATGATCATCACAGATGACATGATCACCACAGCTGACATGATCACCACAGCTGACATGATCATCACAGCTGACATGATCAACACAGCTGACATGATCATCACAGCTGACATGATCATCACAGCTGACATGATCATCACAGCTGACATGATCAACACAGCTGACATGATCACCACAGCTGACATGATCACCACAGCTGACATGATCAACACAGCTGACATGATCAACACAGCTGACATGATCAACACAGCTGACATGATCAACACAGCTGACATGATCATCACAGCTGACATGATCATCACAGCTGACATGATCATCACAGCTGACATGATCACCACAGCTGACATGATCACCACAGCTGACATGATCACCACAGCTGACATGATCACCACAGCTGACATGATCACCACAGCTGACATGATCATCACAGCTGACATGATCAACACAGCTGACATGATCATCACAGCTGACATGATCATCACAGCTGACATGATCAACACAGCTGACATGATCAACACTTGAGTGCTTGGAGAAGCACTTGAGTACTTGGAGAAGCACTTAAGTGCTTGGAGAAGCACTTGAGTGCTTGAAGAAGCACTTGAGTACTTAGAAAAGCACTTGAATGCTTGGAGAAGCACTTGAATGCTTGGAGAAGCATTTGAGTGCTTGAAGAAGCACTTGAGTACTTAGAGAAGCACTTGAATGCTTGGAGAAGCACTTGAGTACTTAGAAAAGCACTTGAATGCTTGGAGAAGCACTTGAATGCTTGAAGAAGCACTTGAGTGCTCGGAGAAGCACTTGAGTGCTTGAAGAAGCACTTGAGTGCTTGGAGATGCACTTGAATGCTTGGAGAAGCACTTGAGTGCTTGGAGATGCACTTGAATGCTTGGAGAAGCACTTGAGTACTTGGAGAAGCACTTGAGCGCTTGAAGAAGCACTTGAATGCTTGGAGAAGCACTTGAGTGCTTGAAGATGCACTTGAGTACTTTGAGAAGCACTTGATCGCTTGAACAAGCACTTGAATGCTTGGGGAAGCACTTGAATGCTTGGAGAAGCACTTGAGTGCTTGGAGAAGCACTTGAGTGCTTGGAGAATCACTTGAGTGCTTGGAGAAGCACTTGAGTGCTTGAAGATGCACTTGAGTACTTTGAGAAGCACTTGATCGCTTGAAGAAGCACTTGAATGCTTGGGGAAGCACTTGAATGCTTGGGGAAGCACTTGAATGCTTGGAGAAGCACTTGAGTACTTGACAAGCACTTGAGTGCTTGTGTGACCTTAGCACTCAAATAACATTTACGGAATAGGGAAGAGAACTATCAGGAGAAAGCACCAAGCCATCACGACTATATAGCACTGGGAAGGGGTCAGGATAAGGATTTGGGATGGGACGGTGGAAAGGAATGGTGCCCAACCACTTGTATGGACGGTCGGGGATTGAACGCCGACCTGCATGAAGCGAAACCGTCGCTCTACCGTCCACCTCAAGTGCTTGGACGAGAACGTGATGGAATTGGCAATACAGTTTGATAAATCAAGAGTGAAGGCGATATTTGCAGGGTATGGCTCTGTCAAGTGCCAGAGACTCTGTCAAGTGCCAGAGACTCTGTCAAGTGCCAGAGACTCTGTCAAGTGCCAGAGACTCTGTCAAGTGCCAGAGACTCCTTGTCTCTGGCACTTGACAGAGTCTCTGGCACTTGGAAAGGTGAGGGGGGGGAGAGGTTACCTTGAGGTTACCTTGAAGTTACCTTGATGTTACCTTGAGGTTACCTTGATGTTACCTTGAGGTTACCTTGAGGTTACCTTGATGTTACCTTGAGGTTACCTTGAGGTTACCTTGAGGTTACCTTGAAGTTACCTTGAAGTTACCTTGAGGTTACCTTGAAGTTACCTTGAAGTTACCTTGATGTTACCTTGAGGTTACCTTGAGGTTACCTTGATGTTACCTTGAGGTTACCTTGATGTTACCTTGAGGTTACCTTGAAGTTACCTTGAGGTTACCTTGCGTTGATTCCGAGGGTCAGGGCCCTGCGGCCCGGTCTCTGACCAGGCCTCCTGGTTGATGGTCTGGTCAACCAGGCTGTTGGACGCGGCTGCTCGCAGCCTGATGCATTAATCACAGCCTGGTTGATCAGGTATCCTTTGCAGGTGCTTATCTAGTTCTCTCTTGAACACTGTGAGGGGTCGGACAGTTATGTCCCTTATGTGTAGTGGAAGCGTGTTGAACAGTCTCGGGCCTCTGATGTTGATAGTTCTCTCTTGAACACTGTGAGGGGTCGACCAGTTATGTCCCTTATGTGTAGTGGAAGCGTGTTGAACAGTCTCGGGCCTCTGATGTTGATAGTTCTCTCTTGAACACTGTGAGGGGTCGGCCAGTTATGTCCCTTATGTGTAGTGGAAGCGTGTTGAACAGTCTCGGGCCTCTGATGTTGATAGTTCTCTCTTGAACACTGTGAGGGGTCGGCCAGTTATGTCCCTTATGTGTAGTGGAAGCGTGTTGAACAGTCTCGGGCCTCTGATGTTGATAGTTCTCTCTTGAACACTGTGAGGGGTCGGCCAGTTATGTCCCTTATGTGTAGTGGAAGCGTGTTGAACAGTCTCGGGCCTCTGATGTTGATAGTTCTCTCTTGAACACTGTGAGGGGTCGGCCAGTTATGTCCCTTATGTGTAGTGGAAGCGTGTTGAACAGTCTCGGGCCTCTGATGTTGATAGTTCTCTCTTGAACACTGTGAGGGGTCGGCCAGTTATGTCCCTTATGTGTAGTGGAAGCGTGTTGAACAGTCTCGGGCCTCTGATGTTGATAGTTCTCTCTTGAACACTGTGAGGGGTCGGCCAGTTATGCCCCTTATGTGTAGTGGAAGCGTGTTGAACAGTCTCGGGCCTCTGATGTTGATAGTTCTCTCTTGAACACTGTGAGGGGTCGGCCAGTTATGTCCCTTATGTGTAGTGGAAGCGTGTTGAACAGTCTCGGGCCTCTGATGTTGATAGTTCTCTCTTGAACACTGTGAGGGGTCGGCCAGTTATGCCCCTTATGTGTAGTGGAAGCGTATTGAACAGTCTCGGGCCTCTGATGTTGATAGTTCTCTCTTGAACACTGTGAGGGGTCGGCCAGTTATGTCCCTTATGTGTAGTGGAAGTGTGTTGAACAGTCTCGGGCCTCTGATGTTGATAGTTCTCTCTTGAACACTGTGAGGGGTCGGTCAGTTATGTCCCTTATGTGTAGTGGAAGCGTGTTGAACAGTCTCGGGCCTCTGATGTTGATAGTTCTCTCTTGAACACTGTGAGGGGTCGGCCAGTTATGTCCCTTATGTGTAGTGGAAGCGTGTTGAACAGTCTCGGGCCTCTGATGTTGATAGTTCTCTCTTGAACACTGTGAGGGGTCGGCCAGTTATGTCCCTTATGTGTAGTGGAAGCGTGTTGAACAGTCTCGGGCCTCTGATGTTGATAGTTCTCTCTTGAACACTGTGAGGGGTCGGCCAGTTATGTCCCTTATGTGTAGTGGAAGCGTGTTGAACAGTCTCGGGCCTCTGATGTTGATAGTTCTTTCTTGAACACTGTGAGGGGTCGGCCAGTTATGTCCCTTATGTGTAGTGGAAGCGTGTTGAACAGTCTCGGCCCTCTGATGTTGATAGTTCTCTCTTGAACACTGTGAGGGGTCGGGCAGTTATGTCCCTTATGTGTAGTGGAAGCGTGTTGAACAGTCTCGGGCCTCTGATGTTGATAGTTCTCTCTTGAACACTGTGAGGGGTCGGCCAGTTATGTCCCTTATGTGTAGTGGAAGCGTGTTGAACAGTCTCGGGCCTCTGATGTTGATAGTTCTCTCCTGAACACTGTGAGGGGTCGGCCAGTTATGTTCCTTATGTGTAGTGGAAGTGTGTTGAACAGTCTCGGGCCTCTGATGTTGATAGTTCTCTCTTGAACACTGTGAGGGGTCGGCCAGTTATGTCCCTTATGTGTAGTGGAAGCGTGTTGAACAGTCTCGGGCCTCTGATGTTGATAGTTCTCTCTTGAACACTGTGAGGGGTCGGCCAGTTATGTCCCTTATGTGTAGTAGAAGCGTGTTGAACAGTCTCGGGCCTCTGATGTTGATAGTTCTCTCTTGAACACTGTGAGGGGTCGGCCAGTTATGTCCCTTATGTGTAGTGGAAGCGTGTTGAACAGTCTCGGGCCTCTGATGTTGATAGTTCTCTCTTGAACACTGTGAGGGGACGGCCAGTTATGTCCCTTATGTGTAGTGGAAGCGTGTTGAACAGTCTCGGGCCTCTGATGTTGATAGTTCTCTCTTGAACACTGTGAGGGGTCGGCCAGTTATGTCCCTTATGTGTAGTGGAAGCGTGTTGAACAGTCTCGGGCCTCTGATGTTGATAGTTCTCTCTTGAACACTGTGAGGGGTCGGCCAGTTATGTCCCTTATGTGTAGTGGAAGCGTGTTGAACAGTCTCGGGCCTCTGATGTTGATAGTTCTCTCTTGAACACTGTGAGGGGTCGGCCAGTTATGTCCCTTATGTGTAGTGGAAGCGTCTTGAACAGTCTCGGGCCTCTGATGTTGATAGAGTTCTCTCTCAGAGTACCTGTTGCACCTCTGCTTTTCAACGGGGGTATTCTGCACATCCTGCCATGTCTTCTGGTCTCATGTGATGTTATTTCTGTGTGAAGGTTTGGGACCAGCCCCTCTAATATTTTCCACGTGTAAATTATTATATATCTCTCCCGCCTGCGCTCAAGATAATACAGATTTAGGCTCTTTAGTCGGTCCCAATAGTTTAGATGTTTTACTGAGTGGATTCTAGCAGTAAAGGACCTCTGCACGCTCTCCAGGTCAGCAATTTCTCCAGCTTTGAAAGGGGCTGTCATTGTGCAGCAGTACTCCACTCTAGAGAGCACCAGCGTCATTGTTTGAGGTGAGAGAGTACTGTGAGCGGTGAGAGAGTACTGTGAGAGGTGAGAGAGTACTGTGAGCGGTGAGAGAGTACTGTGAGCGGTGAGAGAGTACTGTGAGCGGTGAGAGAGTACTGTGAGAGGTGAGAGAGTACTGTGAGCGGTGAGAGAGTACTGTGAGAGGTGAGAGAGTACTGTGAGCGGTGAGAGAGTACTGTGAGCGGTGAGAGAGTACTGTGAGAGGTGAGAGAGTACTGTGAGCGGTGAGAGAGTACTGTGAGAGGTGAGAGAGTACTGTGAGCGGTGAGAGAGTACTGTGAGAGGTGAGAGAGTACTGTGAGAGGTGAGAGAGTACTGTGAGAGGTGAGAGAGTACTGTGAGCGGTGAGAGAGTACTGTGAGAGGTGAGAGAGTACTGTGAGCGGTGAGAGAGTACTGTGAGAGGTGAGAGAGTACTGTGAGCGGTGAGAGAGTACTGTGAGCGGTGAGAGAGTACTGTGAGAGGTGAGAGAGTACTATGAGAGGTGAGAAGTACTGTGAGAGGTGAGAGAGTACTGTGAGCGGTGAGAGAGTACTGTGAGAGGTGAGAGAGTACCGTGAGAGGTGAGAGAGTACTGTGAGAGGTGAGAAAGTACCGTGAGAGGTGAGAGAGTACTGTGAGAGGTGAGAGAGTACTGTGAGAGGTGAGAGAGTACTGTGAGAGGTGAGAGAGTACTGTGAGAGGTGAGAGAGTACTGTGAGCGGTGAGAGAGTACTGTGAGCGGTGAGAGAGTACTGTGAGAGGTGAGAGAGTACTGTGAGAGGTGAGAAAGTACCATGAGAGGTGAGAAAGTACCGTGAGAGGTGAGAAAGTACCGTGAGAAGTGAGAGAGTACCATGAGAGGTGAGTGAATTCCAGACCTAATATCACACACAACCACACACACAGTCGACAAAGGGTTCCTGGTTCGACTCCCGGGGGGGGGGGTGGAATGTACAGCGAAATCTGGACATATTTCCTTTCATCTGACGCAACCGTTCGTTTAGCAGTAAATAGATACCGATAGAGATACTAGGCTTTGTGGGTAGGAGGCGTTAAGTAGTGTGTGTGTGTGTGGCAGTCAGTGTATAGTAGCATCATCAATGACTGCATCAANATAATTCGCAGGTGCTCTTGATCGAAATACAATTAACAAAAGGATTTTCACCTAAATTCATCAGTTATTGAACCAAATGTATCACACACAGAGGTTACTGACCCAGATGTTGTTTGCAGATGTTCTGGAGGCAAATGTTGCGCACAGATGTTCTCCAACTCAATACAATCCACGTGTTCTTAAATGAATTCATCTAACAGATAATATCGAACCAAAGTAAATGATTGGTGTTTTCACGTGAAATACAATTCAGTTGTATTCTCGAACGAACACCAATTTCACATGTATTTTCAAACTAAGGGACATTCACACGTGTTTAGAACTGACAGCAATTCCTGGATATAGGATTAATACACTATATCCAGGAATTAATCCAGAAATAAACTATAATACATATACACTATAAACAAGTGTGTTTGTGAGACTTATGTCAGGAAAATTGCACCTAATTGTAATGTGTAAAATTATACATTACAATTATAACGTTTCTATAATTTTTTATCCAATGTGAGAAGACATTGTCGCTACGAATTCCTGGATATCTTTCTTTACGTCACAGGTCTGTGAAAGTGTTCGGTGTTCGGTGAAAGCGAACACAGTGTGTAGTGTTCGGGTGTTGACAGGTCCAACGAACACAGCATGTAGTGTTCGGTGTTGACACGGCCAACGAACACAGCATGTAGTGTTCGGTGTTGACACGGCCAGCGAACACAGCATGTAGTGTTCGGTGTTGACAGGTCTAGCGAACACAGCATGTAGTGTTCGGGTGTTGACAGGTCCAGCGAACACAGCATGTAGTGTTTGGTGTTGACAGGTCCAGCGAACACAGCATGCAGTGTTCGGTGTTGACAGGTCCAGCGAACACAGCATGTAGTGTTCGGTGTTGACAGGTCCAGCGAACACAGCATGCAGTGTTCGGTGTTGACAGGTCCAGCTAACACAGCATGCAGTGTTCGGTGTTGACAGGTCCAACGAACACAGCTTGTAGTGTAAAATTCCAATCCGTGAATTGCTCAATTTCCCGATAGATTTAACTTCCATTACCGCCAGAGAGGTTTTGAAAACGATTTACCGAAACTGAAGTATTGTAGAGAAATATTCCCAGGCCTGAGCACCTGCTAGGGCCAATTTACGAACGTAAATGTTATTAAATTCGAGAGTGAATCACCAAGTCTGCCTGGCATGGTGACGGGTGAGGCGCTTGAAAATAGTTGAATACATCGCAAGTAATTGAAAAGCGATAGAGGGTGTTGTGTGTGTGTGCAAGAGGAAGCGATTGGGCTTATGCCCTTCTCTAAACGTAGGGTTGTGTGAACATAGATTGTGAGCTGATGAGAGAGAGAGAGAGAGAGAGAGAGAGAGAGAGAGAGAGAGAGAGAGAGAGAGAGAGAGAGAGAGAGAGAGACCACAAGCACCAATATAGCACATCACTCCATAAAGTCCTTCACTTGTGACAACGGTCATTTGGAAATCACTTTACTTGATATCATAAAGGTTCTTTTGTGTAGATAATATTGCACCTTTCTTGATATCATGATGCAGTTTTGTTGATAACATAATTCCTCTTTCTATATTTCATGATACCACTTTACTGATTTCATAATGCTCCTTACTGATATCCTGATGGAACTTTATTGATATACTTTTCATTAGCTGATATCAAGATGTTCTTTGCTGATTTTGTCAGCTATTTCCTCGTGAATATCGATCTGCAGTTCTCTCTCTCTCTCTCTCCCCAAGAAGGAGAAAGTTTGTACTAAGAAGAGAAAGCATGGTCCCACTTTCACCTAAAACAACAGAACAAACAGAGACAGAACAAACAGAGACAGAACAAACAGAGACAGAACAAACAGAATAATATCGATTAATGGCGGTGACTTGTTGGTGTGATGGTTAAGGAGAGTTTAGCACATTCATCCCCCAGCACTGGTGTCTGGTACACACAAGCCTAGTACTGTGGGTGAGTGCTCATGTACTCACAAGCCTAGTACTGTGGGTGAGTGCTCATGTACTCACAAGCCTAGTACTGTGGGTGAGTGCTCATGTACTCACAAGCCTAGTACTGTGGGTGAGTGCTCATGTACACACAAGCCTAGTACTGCGGGTGAGTGCTCATGTACTCACAAGCCTAGTACTGTGAGTGAGTGCTCATGTACTCACAAGCCTAGTGCTGTGGGTGAGTGCTCATGTACTCACAAGCCTAGTACTGTGGGTGAGTGCTCATGTACTCACAAGCCTAGTACTGTGGGTGAGTGCTCATGTACTCACAAGCCTAGTACTGTGGGTGAGTGCTCATGTACTCACAAGCCTAGTACTGTGGGTGAGTGCTCATGTACACACAAGCCTAGTACTGCGGGTGAGTGCTCATGTACTCACAAGCCTAGTACTGTGAGTGAGTGCTCATGTACTCACAAGCCTAGTACTGTGGGTGAGTGCTCATGTACACACAAGCCTAGTACTGTGGGTGAGTGCTCATGTACTCACAAGCCTAGTACTGTGGGTGAATACTCATGTACTCACAAGCCTAGTACTGTGGGTGAGTACTCATGTACTCACAAGCCTAGTACTGTGGGTGAATACTCATGTACTCACAAGCCTAGTACTGTGGGTGAGTGCTCATGTACTCACAAGCCTAGTACTGTGGGTGAGTACTCATGTACTCACAAGCCTAGTACTGTGGGTGAGTGCTCATGTACTCACAAGCCTAGTACTGTGGGTGAGTACTCATGTACTCACAAGCCTAGTACTGTGGGTGAGTGCTCATGTACTCACAAGCCTAGTACTGTGGGTGAGTACTCATGTACTCACAAGCCTAGTACTGTGGGTGAGTGCTCATGTACTCACAAGCCTAGTACTGTGGGTGAGTACTCATGTACTCACAAGCCTAGTACTGTGGGTGAGTGCTCATGTACTCACAAGCCTAGTACTGTGGGTGAGTACTCATGTACTCACAAGCCTAGTACTGTGGGTGAGTGCTCATGTACTCACAAGCCTAGTACTGTGGGTGAGTGCTCATGTACTCATTCACATACAATAGTCTGGTATACTCACTAGAATACAACTAATCTCCAAGACTCTTGAAAAAGTGTCTACAACAGAGAATTAAGGAAATCATTATAAATGATAAGGGTTTTAACAAGAATATAATGCTATATACAATGCAGGCGAGGAGTCACAATAACGGGGCTGAAGTATGTTGACCAGACCACACACTAGAAGGTGAAGGGACGACGACGTTTCGGTCCGTCCTGGACCATTCTCAAGTCCATTGTTCTCACTCAAGTCACTCACAATCGACTTGAAATGGTCCAAGACGGACCGAAACGTCGTCCCTTCACTTTCTAGTGTTTGGTCTGGATAACATTTTACAGTGTGTTCGGATACCATAGAGAGGAGGAGCACTTGTGTCACACAACAGGTGACGGGATTGGTCGACATTCCGTATCAATAACCGGTGAAAACATTTCATTTAATGCCATTTGTCAAATTCCATTGAATGGGATCAATCTCCATTTGTTGTACAACGGACAGCGGTCACATACACGGGAACACGCGCACACACACACACACACACACACACACCACCACACACACACACACACACACACACACACACACACACACACACACACACACACACACACTCTAGGGAGGACTCGATGGCTGAGTGGACAGCGTTCGGGATTCGTAGTCCTAAGGGCCCGGGATCAATCCCCGGTGGAGGTGGAAACCAATGAGCAGAGTTCCTTTCACCCTGATGCACCTGTTCACCTAGCAGTAAATAGATACCTGGGAGTTAAACAGCTACTACAGGCTCCTTCCTGAGGGGGTGTGTGTGTAACAAAAAGGAGGCCTGGTCGAGGACCGGGCCGCGGGACGCTAAGCCCCGAAATCATCTCAAGATAACCTCCAAGAAGATAACGACCTTTGATACAAAGGGCTGAAGCAAGATAACACGAAGAAGGTCACTTCAGCAAGACAACATCTTCAAGATAACATCAACATTCCACCATCAACCAGACGACATCAACCAGACGACATCAACCAGACGACATCAACCAGACGACATCAACCAGACGACATCAACCAGACGACATCAACATTCCACCATCAACCAGACGACATCAACCAGACGACATCAACCAGACGACATCAACATTCCACCATCAACCAGACGACATCAACCAGACGACATCAACATTCCACCATCACCAGACGACATCAACATTCCACCATCAACCAGACGACATCATCCAGACGACATCAACATTCACCATCAACCAGACGACATCAACCAGACGACATCAACCAGACGACATCAACATTCCACCATTAACCAGACGACATCAACCAGACGACATCAACATTCCACCATCACCCAGACGACATCAACCAGACGACATCAACATTCCACCATCAACCAGACGACATCAACCAGACGACATCAACCAGACGACATCAACCAGACGACATCAACCAGACGACATCAACCAGACGACATCAACCAGACGACATCAACCAGACATCAACCAGACGACATCAACCAGACGACATCAACCAGACGGCATCAACCAGACGGCATCAACCAGACGACATCAACCAGACGACATCAACCAGACGACATCAACCAGACGACATCAACATTCCACCATCAACCAGACGACATCAACCAGACGACATCAACCAGACGACATCAACCAGACGACATCAACCAGACGGCATCAACCAGACGACATCAACCAGACGACATCAACCAGACGACATCAACCAGACGGCATCAACCAGACGGCATCAACCAGACGGCATCAACCTACACCAGTTCACAGTGGCCCCCCATAAAAAAAACTGCCTCCCGATCCTTGGAGGAACCACCATCAGCGCTCTCTTAATCACCTGGAATATCATGCACGCTTAATTTTCCTAATGAAGTCCAACTCCGCTCTTATCCCCCTCCCCCCCCCGCCCCCCGTCTGACTCTGTCTCACATTCCCGTCCAGTGATTTCCGCTCATTGGACCTGTCTATGTCCTTCAGGTCCTGTCTAAACCGCTCCACTGCTGGATACTTCTAACTTGCGTATATCACTAACTCCCACATAACTAACTCTGGGAGTCTTATCTCTGGTCTAGTGCTTCTAACTTGCTTGGGTAAATAGGATAGGCATCAGCACAATCAGGTGTGCGAGGATAGGGAATAAACACAATCAGCTGTGTCAGGATAGATAATAAACACAATCAGCTGTGTCAGGATAGATAATAAACACAATCAGCTGTGTCAGGATAGATAATAAACACAATCAGCTGTGTCAGGACAGATAATAAACACAATCAGCTGTGTCAGGATAGATAATAAACACAATCAGCTGTGCCAGGATAGAGAGAGTAAACCCAATCAGCTGTGCCAGGATAGAGAGAGTAAACCCAATCAGCTGTGCCAGGATAGAGAGAGTAAACCCAATCAGCTGTGCCAGGATAGAGAGAGTAAACCCAATCAGCTGTGCCAGGATAGAGAGAGTAAACCCAATCAACTGTGTCAGGATAGAGAGTAAACTCAATCAGCTGTGCCAGGATAGACGTTGACCCAAAAACCTCTTGGATAGAACCCTTCCCTATTCCTCTCGCCCTGAGCAAGTCGATCGTCCCAAACCATTTGTTTTGTTCCAAGTTAATTACCCGTTAAATTGTGATTTGTCTCGACTTTGTTCGAAGTCCTGTGGATGTTTTGTCCAGGACGCCTCGGCCAGCTCTTGGACACAAACGTCCAGGAATGCAATTTTCTGCATTTAATTTTTAATTTTGTTCCGAAGGGCGAGTTTATTGGCCAGCGTGTTCCGGCCACAATGGGACGCAACCGGGTTCTTTTCCGGTGGTACGGAAGTTCTGGTATCCGGCCCCAAGCTAGGCTTTCAAGGGGTGAGCTCAGTAACGCAAGTACAACAAAGGAGGAGGTACATTAAATACACCAGTTCGTCACTTTAACCATGTATATAATTATTCTTCCCATAACCATGGGATTGGGAGCCGGTCGGCCGAGCGGACAGCACGCTGGACTTGTGATCCTGTGGTCCTGGGTTCGATCCCAGGCGCCGGAGAGAAACAATGGGCAGAGTTTCTTTCACCCTATGCCCCTGTTACCTAGCAGTAAAATAGGTACCTGGGTGTTAGTCAGCTGTCACGGGCTGCTTCCTGGGGGTGGAGGCCTGGTCGAGGACCGGGCCGCGGGGACACTAAAAAGCCCCGAAATCATCTCAAGATAACCTCAAGATAACCATATATATATATATATAAAACTCGAAGTATTACTACACTATGTACATCATCGTCTCTCTCAGAGGACACTGAACACTCGGCGAAGCTCACTCCGTGCAGTCTTGTACCGGGTTTCCTTATCCGTGGCACTACCCTCAGCAGGTACCAGGAAACAACGATGAGTCTACCCTGGCCACGAGCCAGCCAAATCACAATTCCACTAGGTGCCTCGTCTTGAAGGCCCACAACCACAGTCCAGCCTGGTGCTGGCAGGTACCAATCAGCCTCACGCTGTTAGGCCACTTCACGAGGGAATACTAGGGTTGCGAGCCCTAGGCAGAAGCTTCGTGTAACTCGCTGGTTACTCTCATCTGTCGGGTTCGGCGAATCCCGTCACTTCCACTCCTCAGGCCGACAGTTGAACACTCTACAGTTCTCGTCCGGCGGCGGCTCACTGCTTCTATAAAGCAGACTGGTGTAGAGACCTTGGCTGCCTTGGGTAGACTGACTCTCTTTGCATCACAGCAGCCCTACGTTGACTCTGTGAGTACAAACACGTCATCAGTACAATAGGACACTACATGGACCACTGGGAAACATCACTTACTGGCTGACATAGACGTACATAGACGTACTCATCCTGTGAGTGGACACACCGCCATAGTGACAGTATTGGGCAGCGCCACTCATCATGTGAGTGGACACACCGCCATAGTGACAGTATTGGGCAGCGTCACTCATCCTGTGAGTGGACACACCGCCATAGTGACAGTATTGGGCAGCGCCACTCATCCTGTGAGTGGACACACCGCCATAGTGACAGTATTGGGCAGCGTCACTCATCCTGTGAGTGGACACACCGCCATAGTGACAGTATTGGGCAGCGTCACTCATCCTGTGAGTGGACACACCACCATAGTGACAGTATTGGGCAGCACCACTCATCCTGTGAGTGGACACACCGCCATAGTGACAGTATTGGGCAGCGCCACTCATCCTGTGAGTGGACACACCGCCATAGTGACAGTATTGGGCAGCATCACTCATCCTGTGAGTGGACACACCGCCATAGTGACAGTATTGGGCAGCGCCACTCATCCTGTGAGTGGACACACCGCCATAGTGACAGTATTGGGCAGCGCCACTCATCCTGTGAGTGGACACACCACCATAGTGACAGTATTGGGCAGCGCCACTCATCCTGTGAGTTGACACACCGCCATAGTGACAGTATTGGGCAGCGCCACTCATCCTGTGAGTGGACACACCACCATAGTGACAGTATTGGGCAGCGCCACTCATCCTGTGAGTGGACACACCTCCATAGTGACAGTATTGGGCAGCGCCACTCATCCTGTGAGTGGACACACCGCCATAGTGACAGTATTGGGCAGCGCCACTCATCCTGTGAGTGGACACACCACCATAGTGACAATATTGGGCAGCGTCACTCATCCTGTGAGTGGACACACCGCCATAGTGACAGTATTGGGCAGCGCCACTCATCCTGTGAGTGGACACACCGCCATAGTGACAGTATTGGGCAGCGCCACTCATCCTGTGAGT
This sequence comes from Procambarus virginalis, assembly GCA_020271785.1. NCBI lineage: Eukaryota > Metazoa > Arthropoda > Malacostraca > Decapoda > Cambaridae > Procambarus > Procambarus virginalis. The sequence goes on along the minus strand of WNGS01167104.1, from coordinate 6,552,556 downwards.
GGACACACCGCCATAGTGACAGTATTGGGCAGCGTCACTCATCCTGTGAGTGGGCACACCGCCATAGTGACAGTATTGGGCAGCGCCACTCATCCTGTGAGTGGACACACCGCCATAGTGACAGTATTGGGCAGCGTCACTCATCCTGTGAGTGGACACACCGCCATAGTGACAGTATTGGCCAGCGCCACTCATCCTGTGAGTGGACACACCGCCATAGTGACAGTATTGGGCAGCGTCACTCATCCTGTGAGTGGACACACCGTCACTCGGATTTAGCAAAACCCAGAGATCGTCTGCCTCCCTGTCACTGGCACTCTTGGCACTATAACAAATTCAGACAAAACCGCAATTTCTCGTCGTGCTGACCTCCCTTGGCCAGTGGGTGGCCTAGGGTGGCCCACGGGCCATTGGTGGGCCAGGGTGGTCCTCGGGCCATGGGTCACCAGCCGTGTCGCCGCCCCGGGAGCCAGGGTCCCGGAGCTGGGTCTCAACACTCACATCGACGCCTCGTCATTACCAGCGCAGCTCTGAGCAGGCCGGGGGTACGACGTTCAGTGGGAGGGGCGAAGGAACAGTGCAAGGAGTGAAGGAGCAGTTGGAGAATCAAGAAACAGAATCAAGAAACAGTGGGCTAAGATGTGCCTCTTGGCCCGTGCTAAGAACTATCCACCAACTATCCACCAAGTATCCACCAACTATCCACCGCCAATGGAAGCAACATAAATCAAAGGCCGTTCGAGTGCTTCCCTGCACGCGATGTCGGGTCCATTAGAACCCGAATACGAGCGGAAATTATACAAATGGCTCGCTGAAGGAACGCGTTATACTAGCGAGGAGAGGCGCCTCCCCTCCTTGCCGGCTCGTAGGAGAGGAGTTAAGATGCAGGTGGTGGCCACGGCAGCAGCAGCAGGCGACGCAGACTTAACTGCCTAACCACATCCGGTTAAACCAGCAGACTAACCCAGAAACAGTTAAATAATTATTATGATTTAACGCGAAAGGTTTTTACACCTGAAAATTTAGTCAATTCTCTCAAGTTGGTGAACTGTACGATGTTGAAGCTGGTGAATCTGTTCCTCCCCCGCCCACTAAATGGCTGTGAGGAGCAGGACGGTTATCTTGAGATGATTTCGGGTTTTTTTAGTGTCCCCGCGACCCAGTCCTCGACCAGGCCTCCACCCCCAGGAAGCAGCCCGTGACAGCTGACTAACACCCAGGTACCTATTTTACTGCTAGGTAACAGGGGCATAGGGTGAAAGAAACTCTGCCCATTGTTTCTCGCCGGCGCCCGGGATCGAACACAGGACCACAGGATCACAAGTACAGCGTGCTGTCCGCTCGGCCGACCGGCTCCCTGTGTGTGGAAATAAATGAAATAGAAATGTGTGTGGACATAGACGAAATGTTCACACGGAATAGTAACAGAACGAGGGGACATGGATGGAAGCTGGAAACTCAGATGAGTCACAGAGATGTTAGGAAGTTTTCTTTTAGCGTGAGAGTAGTGGGAAAATGGAATGCACTTAAGGAACAGGTTGTGGAAGCAAATACTATTACTAATTTTAAAACCAGGTATGATAGGGAAATGGGACAGGAGTCATTGCTGTAAACAACCGATGGCTAGAAAGGCGGGATCCAAGAGTCAATGCTCGATCCTGCAGGCACAAATAGGTGAGTACACACACACACACACACACACACACACACACACACACACACACACACACACACACACACGCACACACACGCACACACACACACACACACACACACAGGAAGGAGCCAGTAGCAGCTGTCTAACTCTCAGGAACCTATTTACTGCTACGTGAACACATGCATCAGGGTGATTGACACTGCCGATTTGTTCCCGCCATCGCCGGGGATCGATCCCCGATCCCTAGGATTACGAATCCCGAACACTGTCCGCTCAGCCACCAGGCCGCTATCATGGCGCATCTGGTCCATAACGCGGACCAGAGAAGCTATGTAGCTTTTCTGGACCAGTGGATGGAATCTGTGTAAAAGCTCTCTGTCTCTACGAGGTTGGCGAAGCTCTCTGTCTCTATGAGGTTGGCAAAGCTCTCTGTCTCTATGAGGTTGGCAAAGCTCTCTGTCTCTATGAGGTTGGCAAAGCTCTCTGTCTCTATGAGGCTGGCAAAGCTCTGTGTCTATATGAGGCTGGCAAAGATCTCTGTCTCTATGAGGTTGGCAAAGCTCTCTGTCTCTATGAGGTTGGCAAAGCTCTCTGTCTCTATGAGGTTGGCAAAGCTGTCTGTCTCTATGAGGTTGGCAAAGCTCTCTGTCTCTATGAGGTTGGCAAAGCTCTCTGTCTCTATGAGGCTGGCAAAGCTCTCTGTCTCTACGAGGTTGGCAAAGCTCTCTGTCTCTATGAGGTTGGCAAAGCTCTCTGTCTCTATGAGGTTGGCAAAGCTCTCTGTCTCTATGAGGTTGGCAAAGCTCTCTGTCTCTATGAGGTTGGCAAAGCTCTCTGTCTCTATGAGGTTGGCAAAGCTCTCTGTCTCTATGAGGCTGACGATCATGTCTGATACTTTTTTGGGGCGACAGGAATTTAGAGTCATCATTCATATGATTCTGCTGTTTACCTGAAAGTATTTCAAGCTTAGTTAAATAGTAAATAAGCTGGAACAAGCTTTGTATATTTATCCAAGTTCTCGTTGATAAATTTGTTTTCTATATTCACGTCATAACTTCATTTTAAGTTTTTGATGAAGTTATTTTATGCTGAGCTATGACGTCAAGCTTAACTTCTCTCAAGCTTGAATGAAATGAATTATTTAGCTTTGTAAAGCTTCGTGTAGATATTACTATCCAGGAATTATTAAT
>WNGS01167104.1:6474274-6495883 GCA_020271785.1 Procambarus virginalis | reverse complement strand
GGGTGAGCTGGGCTCTTTGGTCCTACCTCTCAACTGTCAATCAAATGGTTACAGATTCCTGAGCCTATGGGCTCTATATATCTACATGTAAAACTGTGTAGGAGTCAGCCTCCACCACATCACTGCCTAATGCATTCCATCCGTTAACTACTCTGACACTGAAAAAGTTCCTTCTAACGTCTCTGTGGCTCATGTGGGTACTCAGTTTCCACCTGTGTCCCTTGTTCGCGTCCCCAGTGTTGAATAGTTTATCCTTGTTTACCCGGTCGATTCCTCTGAGGATTTTGTAGGTTGTGATCATGTCTCCCCTTACTCTTCTGTCTTCCAGTGTCGTAAGGTGCATTTCCCGCAGCCTTTCCTCGTAACTCATGCCTCTTAGTTCTGGGACTAGTCTAGTGGCATACCTTTGGACTTTTTCCAGCTTCGTCTTGTGCTTGACAAGGTACGGGCTCCATGCTGGGGCCGCATACTCCAGGATTGGTCTTACATATGTGGTGTACAAGATTCTGAATGATTCCTTACACAGGTTCCTGAACGCTGTTCTGATGTTAGCCAGCCTCGCATATGCCGCAGACGTTATTCTTTTATGTGGGCTTCAGGAGACAGGTTTGGTGTGATATCAACTCCTAGATCTTTCTCTCTGTCCGTTTCATTAAGTACTTCATCTCCTATTCTGTATCCTGTGTCTGGCCTCCTGTTTCCACTGCCTAGTTTCATTACTTTGCATTAACTCGGGTTGAACTTCAACAGCCATTTGTTGGACCATTCACTCAGTCTGTCTAGGTCATCTAGTAGCCTCCTACTATCATCCTCTGTTTCAATCCTCCTCATAATTTTTGCATCATCGGCAAACATTGAGAGAAACGATTCTATACCCTCTGGGAGATCATTTACATATATCAGAAACAGTATAGGTCCAAGGACAGACCCCTGCGGGACTCCACTCGTAACGTCTCGCCAATCTGAGACCTCACCTCTCACATTGACTCGTTGTCTCCTGTTGCTTAGGTACTCCTGTATCCAATGGAGTACCTTCCCTTTCACTCCAGCCTGCATCTCCAGCTTTTTCACTAGCCTCTTGTGTGGTACTATATCAAAGGCTTTCTGACAATCTAAAAATATGCAGTCTGTCCACCCTTCTCTTTCTTGCCTTATTTTTGTTGCCTGGTCGTAGAATTCAAGTAACCCTCTGAGGCAGGACCTGCCATCCCTAAACCCATGTTGATGCTGTGTTACAAAGTTCTTTCGCTCCAGATGTTCCACTAGCTTTCATCGCACAATCTTCTCCATCAGCTTGCATGATTCGCAGGTTAGGGACACTGACCTGTAGTTCAGTGCCTCCTGTCTATCCCCTTTCTTGTATATCGGGACTACGTTAGTTGCTTTCCAAATTTCTGGCAGTTCCCCAGTTGCCAGTGATTTGTTATACACTATGGAGAGTTGCAGGCACAGTTCTTCTGCTCCTTCCTTAAGTATCCAAGGGGAGATTCCATCTGGGCCTATAGCCTTTGTCACATCCAACTCTAGTAAACACTTCCTTACTTCCCCGCTTGTAATCTCAAACTCTTCCAGTGGTTCCTGGTAGGCTATTCCCTCTCTTATCTCTGGACTTTCTCCTTGCTCTAAGGTGAAGACCTCCTGGAATTTCTTATTCAATTCCTCACACACTTCCTTGTCGTTTGTAGTGAATCCTTCTGCCCCTATCCTTAATTTCATAGCCTGTTCCTTGTGTGTGTGTGGGTGTATTCACCTAGTAGTATTCACCTAGTTGTGCTTGCGGGTGTTGAGCTCTGCTCTTCCGGCCCGCCTCTCAACTGTCAGTCAATCAACTGTTACTAACTACTAACTAATTTTCCCCCTCCCCCCCCCTCACACACACCCAGGAAGCAGCTCTTAGCAGCTGACTAACTCCCAGGTGCCTATTTACTGCTAGGTAACAGGCCCATCAAGGTTAAGGAAACTCTGCCCATTTGTTTTCCGCCGGCGCTGGTGATCGAACCCCGGTCCCTAGGTCCACGAGTCTAGAGCGCTGTCCACTCAGCCACCAGCTCCGTGTGTGTATGTACTCACTTAGTTGTGCTTGCGGGGGATGAGCTCTGGTTCTTTGGTCCCGCTGTGTGTGAAAAGAAAGTAAAGAAACTATGTGCAAAGAAACTCTGCCCATTTGTTTCCGCCTCCACCGGGGATCGAACCCGGAACCTCAGGACTACGAATCCGAAGCGCTGATCGCTCAGCTGTCAGGGCCCCTTGACAGCTGGGGAGGGGGGAGAAAAATGAAACAGAAGGAAAAGGAAAAGACCTCCAGCAAAATTTGTGAGGACAGCAGCAGGAGCATAAGGCCACAAAAAGACAGAGGATCTGAACCACTGAGCATCACACTCCGGCAGCGGTCCACCAAACCCCCTCATGGTAACAAGGTGCAAGAACGGTTATCTTGAGGTTATCTTGAGATGATTTCGGGGCTTTTTAGTGTCCCTGCGGCCCGGTCCTCGACCAGGCCTCCACCACCAGGAAGTAGCCCGTGACAGCTAACACCCAGGTACCTATTTACTGCTAGGTAACAGGGGCATAGGGTGAAAGAAACTCTGCCCATTGTTTCTCGCCTGCGCCCGGGATCGAACCCGGGACCACAGGATCACAAGTCCAGCGTGCTGTCCACTCGGCCGGTGCCGGTATAAGGTGCAAACAGCTGTTGGGGGACTACACAAGTGTGTCCTCCCTGGCTGACACCTTTGTACACTTGGGTGCTGATCAAGCAAGTGGAGCGGCCAACCACAGGGAAACAGCAAAATTAGTCAAATACAGGCGACTGGAAGGTCAATACACCTTTGTTCCCATAACGTCTGAGACGCTCGGCAAAAGGGGGAAGGAGCGGGTCGGGATATCTCATGGAATTGAGTTCCAAGCTCATTGACATCACCAGGGACCCAAGGGCTGTTTTTTGTCTTGTTTCAGCTCCTCAGTGTGGCGATCCAGAGGGGAAACGCCTGCTATGTCCTCGGTTCCTGTCCGGAAGCGGAGGAGGTCTAAGAGATCCATAACCTTTAAGCACCTCTTGTATTAGCCAATGTGCATCTTTTAACCTTTAAATATCTAATAAAGCACAACAAAACACAAAAGGAAGGGGGGGGGGTAACGCGTTTTCGGCTAATTTGCCTTCATCAGAGCAAAGTAGAATGAAGAAAGTTAATTCTACTTTGCTCTGATGAAGACGAATTAGCCGAAAACGCGTTAAGCATTCTCTATTTTTCAAATGTGGTATATAAAGCAACGCTCCCAGTTAGACTCGGGGGGTATAGGTATTCGCAAGGGGACACAGTTAGCATTGCCGACATTCTTATCCTCGACCAGTGTTACAGGTGAATTAGTGAATGAAATACTACCAGAATACCTAAGAGGCTCCATTGGGATTCATGATCCCAAATTCGCGGAAGGAGCCGGTCAGTGGGACACTCTTGTCAACTCTCACCCTCGACCGACTTTTCCAAATGACTGCAAACAGTCCAAATGGGACAGCCCCATAGTGGAAAACATCGCCACATCATTGCTGGAGGCAGCTTCCAGGAAGGACAGAGCGCGTCTCCTAGCTGTGCAAGCCCCCCATGCTGGGGACTTCCTGTTGGCAGTCCCTAATTCCGCCTTGGGCACCCGCCTGGATCATCGGGCCCTAAGTATTGGTGTTGCTCTGCGCCTTGCCGCCCCTATCTCCACCGAGCACCGGTGTATTTGCGGCCAGGCACGGGCAGACCAATACGGCAGCCATGGTCTCATCTGTCGTAAGACACAGGGAAAGATTGCCAGACACGAAGCAGTCAATGGCATCATCAAGAGAAGTTTGGCTACAGCTGGGTATCCAGCACAAAGGGAACCCCAGTTGTGCAGACCTGACAACAGCCAAAAACGCCCATATGGAGTCACCCTGCAGTCATGGAGGGAAGGTAAACAGGTCGTGTGGGACTTCACGTGTGTGCATCTACATTGGCTGATACCTATCTACCTTACAGCACAGCTGAGGGAGGCGGGGCGGCCACCTTCAGGGAGACCAAGAAAACCAACAAGTACAGGGACCTAGAACGTTGTTATAGGTTCGTGCCGATAGGTTCTGAGACTCTGGGCGCCTGGGGTAAATGTGCCCTAAAGTTCCTGAAGGAGGTGGGCGAGGAACTCATTGGGAAGACTAGAGACCCAAGAGCGGCCAGTTTCATGTTCCAGCGCCTCAGTGTCGCTGTTCAGAGGGGAAATGCGTGCTGTATCCTGGGTACGCACCCGACCCCTGAAGAGCTGGACGAGGTTTTCGAACACTGATTGGTATATTGTTGTATAAGTGTGTGTTCTCTGTAAACTGTAGCACTGTCATAAAATAAAATAAAACTTACAAGAAAATAATAGGGGTGGTAGGAGAAGAAAACATTAACGTGTTTAGTGAGAATCCACAAGGTCTTCTCTGAATGCTCTTTGTTTTCTTTTTCGAGGATGTGGGTCCCTGCAATTGCACCAGCAAAGGTGGTACCCCTAATATATATATATATATATATATATATATATATATATATATATATATATATATATATATATATATATATATATATATATATATATATATGCAATTAACGATCACTAAACACTGATCATTTGTATGCGGAAAAACCACAAAGAAATGGAGAAGAGAGATGAACGTTTCGACTCGCGAAAGTCGTTGTCAACATCAGACTGATGTTGACAATGATGTTGACATCAGCAGTCTGATGTTGACAACGACTTTCGCGAGTCGAAACGTCATCTCTCTTCTCCATTTCTTTGTGGTTTTTCCGCATATATATATATATATATATATATATATATATATATATATATATATATATATATATATATATATATATATATATATATATCCTCGAACTACTCAGGTAGTCTCGGGGAGGCTCCAAGCTAAGTATTAACCTCGGTAAAGTTTACTGAGGAGGCGAGCAAACAGTGCCAGGAGCCCCTCGTCAAGTGCCACCAGTACTTGTCTTATATTAATAAAACTCTCTATTACAAGTCGACAAAAGTTATTATTAATTTTCTTTTCGGTAACTTCAGATGGAGTTTTATATGAAAAATTCGTGTCATTAATTCTCTTTGATGGGTCATTATTTTTTTTTTTCATAGCTGCCTTGAGTCTGCGAACATTTTAATTCTCCTCAACATTTTTCATATGTTGCTTATAAGTTCTATAAATTGGATGAAGAAATAGTTGGATTGCTCAAGAAACACGCACATGTGAAGACGATAACCACATTATATGTTTTTTGTTTACACATTTCAGTAGAGAAAGGGACTTCCTGGTCTCGTTAGAAGATTGAGAGCTTCGTCATTGCCTGACGCAGCTCACACCTGCCCACAGATATTTTATCCAGGCTTGTGAAGGGTTCGGTGACTACATAACAGGCACCATTGCAATTAGAGGACAAAAAAATTATAGTAGTAGTCATATATAACCCCCCACCAAATGACAGAAGACCCAGACAGGAATATGATAGAAACAACATGGCCACCATCAATATAATAGAGAGAGCAGCATCAGTTGCTAGCAGGAACGGATCCAGACTTCTAATCATGGGAGACTTCAACCATGGGAAGATAGATTGGGGGAACAGAGACCCACACGGAGGCCCAGACACATGGAGAGCTAAGCTGCTGGATGTGGCAACAAGAAACTTTCTAAGCCAACACGTCAATGAACCAACAAGAATGAGAGGAGGGGATGAACCAGCCTTGCTTGATCTGATATTTACCCTAAATGAGTCGGATATAAGGGAAGTTATGTTGGAAGCCCCCTTGGGAATGAGTGATCACAGTGTACTCATATTTTAGCACCTCGTAGAGTTAGGAGTAATCTTCCCCAAAAAAATGAACTAGAAAGTAAGGGGCTGGCGTACCGAAAGGGAAATTATGAGGAAACTAGAAAATTCCTATGGGATATACCATGGGACACAGAACTCAGAACTAAGACCATACATGACATGATGGACTATGTCACCCAAAAGTGTCAGGAGGCAGTAAACAGGTTTATCCCGGCCCAAAAGAAACAAAATGAGAAGCAAAGGAAGAATCCGTGGTTAATAGGGCATGTATGGAAGCAAAAGAACTGAACAAAAGGGCGTGGAGGAACTTCCGAAATAACAGAACACCAGAAAGCAGAGAGCCAGGAATGACTGGGTTAGTGTGAGAAGAGAAGCAGAGAAAATTATGAAAATCATATAGCTAATAAAACCAAGACCGAACCAAAGCTACTACACAGTCACATCAGGAGGAAGACAACAGTGAAGGAACAGGTGATGAAACTGAGAACGGGTGAGGACAGGTACACAGAGAATGACAAAGAGGTGTGTGAAGAACTCAACAAGAGATTCCAGGAGGTCTTCACAATAGAACAAGGTGAGGTCACTGCGCTAGGAGAGGTGGCAGTAAACCAGGCGGCCTTGGAAAGGTTCGAATTACAAGAGATGAGGTTAAATGGCATCGATTGCATCTGGATGTGAGAAAGGCTGTTGGACCGGACGGAATCTCACCATGGGTATTAAAAGAGTGTGCAGAAGTACTTTGCTTGCCACTCTCCATAGTGTATAATAGGTCACTGGAGACGGGAGACCTACCAGAAATATGGAAGACGGCAAATGTGTCCCAATATACAAAAAGGGCGACAGGCAAGAGGCACTGAACTACAGGTCAGTGTCCTTGACTTGTATACCATGCAAGGTGATGGAGAAGATTGTGAGAAAAAATCTAGTAGCACATCTGGAGAGACGAGACTTCGTGAGAGATCACCAACATGGGTTCAGTATCTTATCAATTGGAGAATGACTAAATTGAATTGAAAACTAAATTGGAGAAGGTTGAGATGAATGCCCCAGACTAGTTCCCGAGCTAAGGGGTATGAGCTACGAGGATGGCTACCAGAACTAAACCTCACGTTGCTGCAAGTCAGAAGAGTTAGGAAAAACATGGTCACCACATACAAGATCTCAGAGGATTGATAGGATAGATTAAGACACACGCTTAGATAAGGAGTACACGCACTAGGGGACACGGGTGGAAATTGAATACTCAAATATGTTATAGAACCATTAGAAAGAACTGTTTCAGTGTTAGAGTAGTTAACAAATTAATGCATTAGCAGTGATGTGGTGGAGGCTGACTCCATACACAATTTCAGACGTAGAATCTCTACACTTGTTGATTGGACAGTTGAGAGGCGGGACCACCAAAGAGCCAGAGCTCAACCCGCAAGCACAATTTGGTGAGTACACCCCAGTGACATGCTACAGGACGCTAGACACAGGTGTAACTCATCCTCTTACTTTAACAGTATAAATGACCTTTTTGTCCAGCAATAAGGAAGGTATTTGAACCTAATCATCTCGAAGATAGGCTTGGGTCTAATCTACGTGGTGATTACGATGCGATTAGAGGGAGGGGGGGAGCAGGTACGTGTGGGGGGGGGAGGGGGCGCTTAGGGGGGGAATGGGGCGCTGGAGGTGGAATGGGGCGTGAGGGGTGGAATGGGGCGCTGGAGAGGTGGAATGGGGCGATGAGGGGTGGAATGGGGCGCTGAGGGGTGAAGCCTTTCCTGCACCATCCTGTGATTCCTTGTCTCAGGCACACACTAACATGGAAGCCTGTTCATCAGAGTCCTCTTGTCCAGGATCTCTCTTCCTGGAAACCACTTCCATTATAAGCACTTGTCTGGAAACCATTTTCCATATAAAGTTGATCATCTTGAGGTTATCTGGAGATGATTCGGGGCTTAGCGTCCCGCGGCCCGGTCTTCGACCAGTCCTCCTTTTTATGGGAGGAGTTTGCCCTATTATCATGGGGCAAACATTTCAAATAAAACGTTTGTTCTAAGAACATTTAATGTTTTTCTTTTTTGTAATATCAATTTTTTGTGTAATAATGTGAGTACAGTCAGAAATTTTGTTTATACAAAATTCTCTCAAGGCTCATGCAGTCTGTCTATTAAATACCTTGAAAGGATTGTACATACATTTATTTCCATCAGACTGGAAATTTTTTTTTCGAAATGGCTTGCACAGAACGAATATTCTATCAGAACAGGTCAAAAATCAAAATGCCACCGTCGAACATGTCAGCCTTTGCAATCATTCAATTGACTGCAACATGGCCAAATGCGTTGCACACACAGAAATCGTTTTGTTGCAAGAAATTTAATTCAATCTGCTTTCATCAACTATAATAACAATGCACCGGATATCAAACAACTTGATAATGGTCCAGAACGGACCGAAACGTCGCCGTTTCTCCATATCTAATGTGTGATTTGTTCATCACAATGAATATCCAGCCCGTCGTCCTAATAGAACGTCGCATTTGTGACGTATACGCTACCTAAGGCCACAAAATCGTCGTACTATAAAATGGAAGCGGTTCGCGAAATTGACACACTGTCCCGTTTTCTGTGATATTTCATCAAATTCTTCATCATGATCAGGCTTGATGGAATATTGATGAAATATTTGTGCCCAAAATTGTCGCGAGTGCTGTCGGGTATTGGGGGTGAAAGTCAGAGACTTTCCAATAGTTTTTTGTACAGTCTGTTGGCTGAGTGGTTATAGTACTGGACATGCCAAGGGGCATAGAGGCCACAGTTTCGAATTCTTCAGAGGTCAACAGTTTCTGATATCTATATAAATAAAATGGAAATGTTCGTTTGTCCCAAATTGTAATCTCCAAAAGTTCTTCTGCGATTGCTTTGAAATTTCACACAACGTTACATTCGCATCCTAGCGGGTTTTTTTATATTAAACTATATAGATGTCACGTCTGTGACAGGAAAAACATGCTTTTTTTTTTAAGTGTTTTTCATGTGTTTTTCACGTGAGGGAAATCTTCGAAAACCGCTTTACCGATTGCTTTGAAATTTTGACATAACGTTGCATTCGAATAGGCGGGTGTTTTATATACCTACTATATACACCTCACCTGTGACAGGAAAAAACATGTTTTTTTGCATTTGCAATACAGTGCCATCTGTTGGACGTAAGAGCAACACACACTGTAATCTCTGAAAGTTCTTTACCGATTGCTTTGAAATTTTGACACAACGTTCCATTCGAATATGCGCATGTTTTTATATACCTACTATATAGATGCCAACCTGTGACAGGTAAAAACATTTTTTTTAAACAGTACCATCTGTTGCGCATAAGAGCAACTCACACTGTACTAAATATGGTACGATTCGATTTCAATGTTTCCGATTGCATTGATAAATGGAATTTTCATACCTTTCGATTTATTTTCATTTTGATTTAATTATTTTGTGTGAGACTGCGTTGTAATTGAGCTGTGTTGTTTACCATACCATTCATTTGTGAGTAATAGTTTATTTTTGTTATTTATTCATTGTTTTTAATTTCGTTTTTTTAAACTCTTCTTCTTATTTGTCAGTGATGGGACCATCAGATCATTTGATGTTCCCAATTATCTGATGGGAACATCACATCATTTGGGAATGCATCGGACGAGGGAGTGGGGAATGGTGGGGAGGACGACGGGACGGGAGTGGGGGATGGAGGGAAGGACGAGGGGACAGGGAAGGGGGAATGGTGGGAAGGAAGAAAGGATTGGGGGGGGGAATGGTTGGGAGGACTGGGGGACAGGGGAAGGTTGCTGTAGCTCAGCAAATGTGTTGCAGCCACAGCAACGCATGGCCGGGTACAGCTAGTATCTATCTATCTATATATATATATATATATATATATATATATATATATATATATATATATATAATATATATATATATATATATGATGATGAGAAATATAGATGTTAGTGCAGTCTTTCTAGGGCAGATGGAATGACAGTCACATAAAAGAAACAAAAAGCATACACGTCTAATACAACGTGTACAAAACAAACAATATGAACAGTCAAATTTATGTTCCGTTAACGTGCAAATCAAATATGGTGCTAGAATACTGTGAGCTAGACTGCATTATCCTGCTATCACACCGAGAAGTGTGAACAGGTCTACTCAGTCGAGCACTCAGGAGTAATCTGAATCGGGTTGTTAAAGATTCGCTACCTGAAACAAAAGTTCCAGGTAACACGGGCTATGGTGAGCCCGTAGTTCTTTGAATCGTGGTGGTGACTGGCTTATATATATATATATAGAGAACGACGGCCGTCCAGGTGGCGCTGGTATCCTCGATAACTATGAACCGGCTCCCGTTAACTGGTGGTTGCGCTTGTTTCAGAGTTGGCGTGGTCCTGAGGCGTCACCAGGTGCGAGGAGGGTGACGGGCCGTGGTGGGAGGTAGACTGGTGGTACTCTGTCTAGACGTTTTGAGAGGTGTTGTTGTTGCTCTTGTGACTGCAGTTCTTGAATATTTAGATGTGGTATGATAGAATAGGTGATGATGGAGCACGCCGAATCTCTTCCTAGAGAGATTACCGTAACAAATATATATATATATATATATATATATATATATATATATATATATATATTATATATATATATATATATATATATACTAGCCTATAACCACTAGCTGAAGTTTTTTTATAACTTTTTAGACACTCCACCCACCAGGGGACTCGAACACTGGCCAACGAGGTGGCAGTTGCACGCTGTATCCACTACACTATACTTCAAAGCCATAAGGGAGGTAGGAATTCTGGTGTATTTAACCAACCAGAACTCCAATCCTCTCCCAGGCAATGAGATAGTGTGAGACCTCTGGTGCTCTTTCATCGAGCCCTGTTATGTGGGAGAACTCGGTGCCAAATGCTTAATGCACAGACTAGCCTATAACCCCTAGCTGAAGTTTTTAGAACTTTTTAGACAATAAAAAAAAATAAAATAAAAAAACTTCAGCTAGTGGTGACTGTAATGCAAAACTTCCTGTCTGTTCCCTCGCTTTGAGTACTGGCGCTAAGTTTGCTTTTTTTACCCAAATTTTTGGTGAGTTTTGGAATTCTAAACGAATATAGTTTAGGAATTTTTAACGAGTTTAGTTTAGGAATTTTTAACGAGTTTAGGAATTCTGACAAACTGACCAATACCTTCATTTGTTACGTGTTATTTTGTAAATTATCAATAACGCCGAACTTGAAAATATTCTCATACGGTACGTGATTAATGATCACAGACGCTCCGGTATTTTTTAATACGGTACACCACCACATACAACAGGTGTGTGAATACGGTACACGACCAGATACACAGGTGTGTGAATACGGTACACGACCAGATACAACAGGTGTGTGAATAACGGTACACGACCAATTACAACAGGTGTGTAAATACGGTACACGTTACAAAACAGCAGTTACACCAGGCGAGGGAATGCTTTCCTATTTCCCATTATTTCCTATCGCCTGCCATTGAAAGCACCCTGACCAAAACTATTTCAATTTTAGCTTTTGGATTAAAACGGCAATTGGAATTACGATTACTTTCGACAAATTACTCAGAACGGGATCATTTACCGCTGGTTAATTATTGCGCCTAAGTGAAACAGATGTTATGCTGCCGGATACTTTGTATGGCGTGAGCATGTGTTCACTGTGTTGAACAGAGAGTCGGGAAGCAGGAGTACCCGGAGAGATAAATGTGACACAGAAATATTCAGACGGAAGAGGGGTGACACAGATGACCATAGACCGAATAGCAGCAACATAGACGACCCCCAGACACAGAAAACCACCAGATATCGTGATATCTACCCCCCAAGGCCTCTCCCCAGGAGACTTGAGAACCGTGCCGAGAGGAATTTTCCGTGGCGGCAGAAAATGTTTTCGAGAGCTTACGGGATCTTCCCGTGACGGAGGGACGTTCTTCGGACCGTCCCAGCGAGAGACGGGACGGAGGCTAGAGGCCCGGTCTCCCAAAGATCGACTCTTACGGTATACACACAGCGATGCCGTAGTTCTCCTTTTGGCGGCTGTTATCGAAGTCTGTATACACATTACCAAAATGTGTATACAAAATATACACATTTGAGCAATAACTTATGGAGATAGGCAGCCTATCCTCCTGTTTACATAGTACTTTTGTAACTATGTGTACCATAGTACGAATATTGACGTACTAAGCAGTTAGATAGTAGATTTTTTTTGTACTATTTGCTTTATATTCCGGAAAAAATGAAGTTAAAATATATACTTACATATTCCTAGGCCTCGTATAGCACACATGTGTACTATATATGGCCTCAGTCTGTATTAGGCCTAGGAGGGTTAGGTTAGGGTAGTTTTTGGTTGAATTTTCAGCCATACAATTTTCATAAATACAAAACCGTTTTCCGGTTTGTCCAGATTCAATAGTACCGATTTCTACTTTCTAATTTCTACTTTCTAATGTCGTTGTCCGTCGGTATATGTACTGTGGTCTTAGTCGTATATATATATATATATATATATATATATATATATATATATATATATATATACGCGTACATATTCGCCTATACATATACGAGGAAGTCCACGTTATTCATTGTTAATGTTTCTGTGTGTAATCTCAGGCGCCGGCGAGAAACAATGGGCAGAGTTTCTTTCATCGTATGCTCCTGTTACCTAGCAGTAAAATAGGTACCTGGGAGTTAGTCAGCTGTCACGGGCTGCTTCCTGGTGTGTGTGTGTGGGGTGTGGGGGAAAAATAGTAGAAATAGTAGAAGAAACAGTTGATTGACAGTTGAGAGGCGGGCCGAAAGAGCAGAGCTCAACCCCCGCAAGCACAACTAGGTGAATACAACTAGGTGAATACACACCCCCAGGAAGCAGCCCGTAGCAGCTGTCTAACTCCCAGGTACCTATTTACTGCTAGGTAACAGGGGCATCAGGGTGAATAGAACTTTGCCATTTGTTTCTGCCATCAGCCGGGAATCGAACCCGAACCGTAGGATAACGAGTCCAGAGCGCTGTCCACTCAGCTATCACTCCCTCAGCTGTGTGTGTGTGCTTTAGGGATTTGTTAAGGAAGTACCTACCCGAGCGGAAGGTCCCCTGCCTGTGCTCTATAGCCAAACTAAACGCTCTTTCATGATAATATGCTCACTATATATAATTAAGGGCTCACCATAGCCCGTGCTGCTTGGAACTTTTTGTTCCGGATAGCGAATCTTAAACAACAACACCTGCTCACTAACACCTCACAGGAAGTGTAAATACAGTCAAGACCTGAGCAATAGCGTCAGCCAACAGGCACCGGATTTATAGTCAGTTTGAAATGTTATTTTCTGATGTATTTTATTAGTTCAAAATTGCCTCGTTCAACACACTGTCTTCTCCAGCGGCCGCCACGAGCTGAACAGGATATCCTGAGTCTGCGTCTGATTGTTGCGTCTGATTGTTGCGTTTGGTTGTTGCGTCTGTTGCGTCTGATTGTTGCGTCTGGTTGTTGCGTCTGGTTGTTGCGTCTGGTTGTTGCGTCTGATTGTTGCGTCTGATTGTTGCGTCTGGTTGTTGCGTCTGATTGTTGCATCTGGTTGTTGCGTCTGATTGTTGCATCTGGTTTTTGCGTCTGATTGTTGCATCTGGTTGTTGCGTCTGATTGTTGCGTCTGGTTGTTGCATCTGATTGTTTGCGTCTGATCGTTGTGTCTGATTGTTGCGTCTGGTTGTTGCGTCTGATTGTTGCGTCTGATCGTTGTGTCTGATTGTTGCGTCTGGTTGTTGCGTCTGATTGTTGCGTCTGTTGCGTCTGATTGTTGCGTCTGGTTGTTGCGTCTGGTTGTTGCATCTGATTGTTGCGTCTGATTGTTGCGTCTGATTGTTGCGTCTGGTTGTTGCGTCTGATTGTTGCGTCTGGTCGTTGCGTCTGATTGTTGCGTCTGGTTGTTGCGTCTGATTGTTGCGTCTGTTGCGTCTGGTTGTTGCGTCTGATTGTTGCGTCTGATTGTTGCATCTGGTTGTTGCGTCTGATTGTTGCGTCTGTTGCGTCTGGTTGTTGCGTCTGATTGTTGCGTCTGATTGTTGCGTCTGGTTGTTGCGTCTGATTGTTGCGTCTGATTGTTGCGTCTGATTGTTGCGTCTGGTTGTTGCGTCTGATTGTTGCATCTGGTTGTTGCGTCTGATTGTTGCATCTGGTTGTTGCGTCTGATTGTTGCATCTGGTTGTTGCGTCTGATTGTTGCGTCTGGTTGTTGCATCTGATTGTTGCGTCTGATTGTTGCATCTGGTTGTTGCGTCTGATTGTTGCGTCTGATTGTTGCGTCTGATTGTTGCGTCTGATTGTTGCGTCTGGTTGTTGCGTCTGATTGTTGCGTCTGATCGTTGTGTCTGATTGTTGCGTCTGGTTGTTGCGTCTGATTGTTGCATCTGATCGTTGTGTCTGATTGTTGCGTCTGGTTGTTGCGTCTGATTGTTGCGTCTGTTGCGTCTGATTGTTGCGTCTGGTTGTTGCGTCTGGTTGTTGCGTCTGATTGTTGCGTCTGATTGTTGCGTCTGATTGTTGCGTCTGATTGTTGCGTCTGGTTGTTGCGTCTGATTGTTGCGTCTGGCCGTTGCGTCTGATTGTTGCGTCTGGTTGTTGCGTCTGATTGTTGCGTCTGTTGCGTCTGGTTGTTGCGTCTGATCGTTGCGTCTGATTGTTGCGTCTGGTTGTTGCGTCTGATTGTTGCGTCTGATTGTTGTGTCTGATTGTTGCGTCTAGTTGTTGCGTCTGATTGTTGCGTCTGATTGTTGCGTCTGTTTGTTGCGTCTGATTGTTGCGTCTGATTGTTGCGTCTTATTGTTTCGTCTGATTGTTGCGTCTGGTTGTTGCGTCTGATTGTTGCGTCTCATTGTTGCGTCTGATTGTTGCGTCTGATTGTTTCGTCTGATTGTTGCGTCTGGTTGTTGCGTCTGATCGTTGCGTCTGATCGTTGCGTCTGATTGTTGCGTCTGATTGTTGCGTCTGATTGTTGTGGCCTGGCGAGTCCTTGACGGTGTTCGTGAGTGTGTGTGGGTTCATAAGTTCCTTAACAGTGTTCGGGAGTAAACTGTGAGTTTACCGGTGTTGTGTAACGCTGGTCGGTAGACTGTGTGAGTTACATGTATTTCTTAACATGAGAAACTGGAATTAAGACTATATTGGAGACCGCTGGATCTCGTGTGTGTGTGTGTGTGTGTGTGTGTGTGTGTGTGTGTGTGTGTGTGTGTGGTGTGTGTGTGTGTGTGTGTTTGTTGTGTGTGTAAGTATGGGCGTATCGAAGTATGTACACATCTTCCGTAAGTGTATAAGTGTGCAGTTGTAAGTAGTCTCAGCGCCACCGGTAATCAGAAGAATCTGAGTCTTGAGGGCTGAGCACCACTGGTGCTCAAGCGGTAGTATTCTTGCCAGCCTGGGCACCAGCACCAACATTAAGCCCTCAACACCAACATTAAGCCCCTCAACACCAACATTAAGCCCTCAACACCAACATTAAGCCCTCAGCACCAACATTAAGCCCTCAACACCAACATTAAGTCCTCAACACCAACATTAAGCCCCTCAACACCAACATTAAGCCCCTCAACACCAACATTAAGCCCTCAGCAAACATTAAGCCCTCAACACCAACATTAAGTCCTCAACACCAACATTAAGCCCTCAGCACCAACATTAAGTCCTCAACACCAACATTAAGCCCCTCAACACCAACATTAAGTCCTCAACACCAACATTAAGCCCCTCAACACCAACATTAAGTCCCTCAGCACCAACATTAAGTCCCTCAACACCAACATTAAGTCCTCAACACCAACATTAAGCCCTCAACACCAACATTAAGCCCTCAGCACCAACATTAAGCCCTCAACACCAACATTAAGTCCTCAACACCAACATTAAGCCCCTCAACACCAACATTAAGTCCTCAACACCAACATTAAGTCCTCAACACCAACATTAAGTCCCTCAGCACCAACATTAAGTCCCTCAACACCAACATTAAGTCCTCAACACCAACATTAAGCCCTCAACACCAACATTAAGTCCTCAACACCAACATTAAGCCTCAACCCAACATTAAGTCCTCAACACCAACATTAAGTCCTCAACACCAACATTAAGTCCTCAACACCAACATTAAGTCCTCAACACCAACATTAAGTCCTCAACACCAACATTAAGCCTCAACACCAACATTAAGCCTCAGCACCAACATTAAGCCCCTCAACACCAACATTAAGCCCTTAACACCAACATTAAGCCCTTAACACCAACATTAAGTCCTCAGCACCAACATTAAGCCCCTCAACACCAACATTAAGCCCTCAGCACAACATTAAGCCCCTCAGCACCTACACTAAGCCCTCAGCACCAACATTAAGCCCTCAGCACCAACATTAAGCCCTGAGCCCCGACACTCTCCGCTCTGATTGTCTTGCTTACGACGGATTGAGCTCCCCAATTTAATCACTCTGAAACTTGTTAGGTAATGAGCTCTCGTCACGCTAGTTAGTTAGCTTGTTAGCCTCTATTGTTTTTGTCCGCCTAAGTCTGTTTATTTGTGTGTGTGGTCTGTGTTCTTGCTTGGGTCCTTGAGTATGTTGTGTTCTTGTTCTCTGGTATGTTGTGTTCTTGCTTGGGTCCTTGAGTATGTTGTGTTCTTGCTCACCTGGTATGTTGTGTTCTTGCTCTCTGGTATCATTGCGTGTGTGTGTGTGTTGTCTAAACACAGTAGACTGTTTGCATTGGTTTCTTCCTTTGACATTTCTTACATATTTGACATTTCTTCACATGTACCTGGATCTCTCCTGTTATTGGCATCATGAAATGGAAAATAATCCTTAAAGCAGTGTGTCAACCTTGTAAGTGCTGAATGAAAAAGGTTTTCATACTTCTTCATTGGTTATCATCGGGCGAATCGAGGACATCAGAGTGTCGAGATGCGTCCCGGCCCCATCAATACAGGTCAATGTTCTTTAATCTACCCGACAGATCAGTTGTTATGAATGAAAAACAAATACCCAAAGACCATTCCATCCAGCCGCCAAACCCCGCGCTGTTTTTTGAATGAAAACGGTTTACACACGACTCACAACTGATGACGTTCGAACACTTCCGGAACAAATGCTACTGACGACTGGTGTTCGAACCACAACGCTGTAAATGCTTCACCCACGTACTACAAATACAAATAATCGCCAACAGAACCTAAACACCTAACCTAACCTAACCTAATCTAACTTACCTAACTAACCTAATCTAACTTAACTTACCTATCTAACCTAACCTAATCTAACTTAACCTAACCTAACCTAACCTAACCTAATCTAACTTAACCTAACTACCTAATCTAACTTAACTTAACTTAACCTAACCTAACTTAACCTAACCTAACTTAACCTAACCTAACCTAATCTACTTAACCTAACTTAACTTAACCTAACTTAACCTAACCTAACCTACCTAACTTAACCTAACCTAACCTACACCTTACTATAAATAAAACTTTAATGACTAATAATAATAATTTACATAAGAGAACAAATTATTTTTTAAAACAATATATTAAAAATAGATCAATGAGTCTTGCGGGCCGGGCCGCCGATTTAACGAGCCTCGCCTGAGGACGGATTGCACTGAAAACCACTAAACAAATAGTAACTTAAAAGATGAGCATTTTCCCAAAACAGCTACATTCACTGCCAATTTTCCCTAACATATGTTTTGATAGCAGTGATGTATACAACAATGAACCCATTTGTGATTTGGATTTACAGTTCAGATATTTGCAATATTGCGTTCATTTGCAGTTATGAAGTCGTTCAAACTAATACCAATAGGCTCAGCAGTTGTATGTGGTTAGCAATAATGACAAAACTGGGAAATCTTCAATAATTCTTCCCATTAAATTCATTCGGTTAGAATGCAAGCATATCAACCAATGTTGCAAGCATATCAACCAATGTTGCAAGCATATCCAGTAATGTTAGAAACATGTGTTCATTCATCTAATTCTAAAGAATATTACTCTCAAGCAACTTTTTCACAAGCAGATATTCATCTGTAGACCTGGGGAGGGGGCGTGACGGCTGAGTGGACAGCGCTCGGGACTCGTAATCCTTAGGTCTGGGTTCGATCCCCGGCGGAGGCGGGAAATATATGGGTAGAGTTTCTTTCACCCTGATGCCCCCCTGTTCACCTAGCAGTAAATAGGTACCTGGGAGTTAGACAGCTGCTACGGGCTGCTTCCTGGTGGATGTGTAACAAAAAGGAGGCCTGGTCGAGGACCGGGCCGCGGGGACGCTAAGCCCCGAAATCATCTCAAGATAACTCAAGAAAACCTCAAGATAACCTTAAAGACGTGGCTGATGAAGAAAGAGAATTAGAGTTCATAACTTCTTTGTCTCTATGTATTCTAGAGGTGAGAAGGGAAGGGAACAATCAGGGAGAAATCGCCAAGTCAATATGACTATTTAACATTGGGAAAGAGTCAGGATAAGGATTAGGGATGGGACGGAGGGAAAGGAACGGTGCCCCAACCACTTGTGGACGGTCGGGGGATTGAACGCCGACCTGCATGAAGTGAGACCGTCACTCTACCGTCCAGCCCAAGTGACTGGGCGTAGGGCCCGTCCACCTAAGGTTCACCCCAACGTCAAGAAACTGACGTACTAAAGTGCCCCCTTTATCCTAACCACAACCAGAGGACCCAAAACAGAAAACGGGACAGTGTGTCAATTTCGCGAGTCGCTGCCATTTTCTAGTACGGCCATTTTGTGGCCTTAAGTGGCGAATACGTCACAAATGCGACGTTCTATTGGGAGGACGGGTTGAGGAGCGACGTTGGAAAGGGAGTTATTGCAGCTCTTATATTTATAATGTAAATATGTAATATACATAAGTACATTATGTATATAAGTACATAAGCACATTATGTACATTATGTATATTAAGTACATAAGCACATTATGTACATTATGTATATTAAGTACATAAGCACATTATGTACATTATGTATATTAAGTACATAAGCACATTATGTACATTATGTATATTAAGTACATAAGCACATTATGTACATTATGTATAATAAGTACATAAGTACATTATGTATATTAAGTTCATAAGCACATTATGTACATTATGTATATTAAGTACATAAGCACATTATGTACATTATGTACATATGCAATATACATAAGTACATTTGCACACAGTACCAGTGAATAATTAGTGCAAGACAGTCCTCCAAAGACCTACCTTGAGGTGATTTCGGGGCTCAGCGACCTCGCGGCCCGGTCCTCGACCAGGCCTCCTCGTTGCTGGAGTGGTCAACCAGGCTGTTGGACGCGGCTGCTCGCAGCCTGACGTATGAGCCACAGCCTGGTGGATCAGGCAAGAGATCTTCAAATTCCAACCTATTTTGTCATGATCCCTAAATTATAGCAGTAATGGGAGCCGGTCGGCTCGAGCGGACAGCACGCTGGACTTGTGATCCTGTGGTCCTGGGTTCGATCCCAGGCGCCGGCGAGAAACAATGGGCAGAGTTTCTTTCACTCTATGGCCCTGTTACCTAGCAGTAAAATAGGTACCTGGGTGTTAGTCAGCTGTCACGGGCTGCTTCCTGGGGGTGGAGGCCTGGTCGAGGACCGGGCCGCGGGGACACTAAAGCCCCGAAATCATCTTAAGATAACCTCAAGATAGATGTCGAAATGAATTACCATTTGTTAAGTCTTTATACATGAAGTTAATTAGACTTCGGGAGTCACAAACAGTCGAGTTCTTTATTTACTAGTCCAACCACTTGGGGTGGACGGTAGAGCGACGGTCTCGCTTCATGCAGGTCGGCGTTCAATTGCCCGACCGTCCATACAAGTGGTTGGGCACCATTCCTTCCCTCCGTCCCATCCCAAATCCTTATCCTGACCCCTTCCCAGTGCTATATAGGCGTGATGCCTTGGCGTTTTCTCCTGAAACTTCCCTTCCCTTCCCTATTTGAGTCTTGTTATTGTTGTTAAAGATTCGCTACCTGGAACAAGAAGTTCCAAGTAGCACGGGCTATGGTGAGCCCGTAGTGGACTTACCTGGCACAGGAGCGGGGCAAGTAGCACGGGCTATGGTGAGCCCGTAGTGGACTTACCTGGCACAGGAGCGGGGCAAGTAGCACGGGCTATGGTGAGCCCGTAGTGGACTTACCTGGCACAGGAGCGGGGCAAGTAGCACGGGCTATGGTGAGCCCGTAGTGGACTTACCTGGCACAGGAGCGGGGCAAGTAGCACGGGCTATGGTGAGCCCGTAGTGGACTTACCTGGCACAGGAGCGGGGCAAGTAGCACGGGCTATGGTGAGCCCGTAGTGGACTTACCTGGCACAGGAGCGGGGCAAGTAGCACGGGCTATGGTGAACCCGTAGTGGACTTACCTGGCACAGGAGCGGGGCAAGTAGCACGGGCTATGGTGAGCCCGTAGTGGACTTACCTGGCACAGGAGCGGGGCAGGTAGCACGGGCTATGGTGAGCCCGTAGTGGACTTACCTGACACAGGAGCGGGGCAAGTAGCACGGGCTATGGTGAGCCCGTAGTGGACTTACCTGACACAGGAGCGGGGCAAGTAGCACGGGCTATGGTGAGCCCGTAGTGGACTTACCTGACACAGGAGCGGGGCAAGTAGCACGGGCTATGGTGAGCCGTAGTGGACTTACCTGGCACAGGAGCGGGGCAAGTAGCACGGGCTATGGTGAGCCCGTAGTGGACTTACCTGACACAGGAGCGGGGCAAGTAGCACGGGCTATGGTGAGCCCGTAGTGGACTTACCTGGCACAGGAGCGGGGCAAGTAGCACGGGCTATGGTGAGCCCGTAGTGGATATTTCTATTTGAGTCGTATTTTATGTCATTAATTATTGTTTGAAACATGTTGTCAGTCATCATTATATTGTTAATAGTTTTCTAATATTTATTTAGTTAAATATTAAATTTTCGTTATCCTGTCCAACAACGCCACAGTGTTCATTACTCTCAAGTTTGTGGACGTTTGTCACTATTTGGGTCGGGGTTCAAGGCCTGTTTAGTTTAGTTTATGTGAGCGGGGTTAATATCCTGAGCGTTTTACCCTAAAGCAACTATATAGGGTAGAATTCTTTCCTTTATAGACACCTAAAGTATTGGGATCGTCTCAGAGCTCTCCAAATGTACTCTCTAGAAAGGAGACGAGAGAGATACCAAATAATATACACGTGGAAAATACTGGAGGGCCAGGGTCCCAAATCTACACAGTAAAATAACAACGTACTGGAGTGAACGATATGGAAGAAAATGCAGAATAGAACCAGTGAAGAGCAGAGGTGCCATAGGTACAATCAGAGAACACTGTATGAACATCAGAGGTCCAGTGAGGAGTAGAGGTGCCATAGGCACAATCAGAGAACACTGTATAAAAATCAGAGGTCCAGTGAAGAGCAGAGGTGCCATAGGCACAATCAGAGAACACTGTATAAACATCAGAGGTCCAGTGAAGAGCAGGGTGCCATAGGCACAATCAGAGAACACTGTATAAACATCATAGGTCCAGTGAAGAGCAGAGGTGCCATAGGCACGATCAGAGAACACTGTATAAACATCAGAGGTCCAGTGAAGAGCAGAGGTGCATAGGCACAATCAGAGAACACTGTATAAAACATCACAGGTCCGCGG
>WNGS01167104.1:6457105-6462932 GCA_020271785.1 Procambarus virginalis | reverse complement strand
CCTGCATGGTGTTCTAATTTTTGCCAGTGTAGATTACGCTGGTGTCGTTATCCGTATTATATGTGCCTCAGGAGTAGAGTAGGTGTTACGTCAACACCCAGGTCTCTTTCGCGACGTCGTCACAGTAGGCTGTCCCTGCATGTGTTTGTACTGTCCCTTGGTCTACTATCTCCTCAGTCCCATTCCGTAACTTACATTATGCTCGTGTGTACTCGCCTATTTGTACTCACCTATTTGTGCTTGCGGGGGTTGAGCTTGGCTCTTTGGTCCGCCTCTCAACTGTCAATCAACTAGGTACAATTTCCTGAGCCTACCTGGGCTTATCATGATCTACATTTAAACAAAACTGTGTATGGATCAGCCTCCAACCACATCACTGCCTATGCATCCTATCGTTAAAACTACTGTGACACTAAAAAGTGTCTTCTAATGTCCCTGTGGCTCATGGGGTACTCAAGTTTTCACACCTGTGTCCCCTTGTTCGCGTCCCATCAGTGTTGAATAGTTTACCGCTGTTTACCGTCGATTACCCCCTCTGAGAATTTTTAGGTCGTGATCAGGTCTCTTTACTCTATGCATTCCAGTGTCGTAAGGTGCATTTCCGCAGCCGTTCCTCGAACATCATGCCTCTCAGTTATGGGACAAGTCTAGTGGCATAACCTATGATTTTTTCCAGTTTCGTCTTTTGCTTGGCAAGGTACGGGCTTCAATGCTGGGGCGCATACTCCAGTATGTATTACAATATGTGTAAAAGATACTGAATGATTCCTTACACAGGTCCTGAACGCGCATTTGATGTTAGACAGAGACCCCCCCTCCCTCCCCCGCCATTATGCAGCAGACGTTATTCTTTTAACGTGGGCTTTGGAGAACAGGTTTGGTTTGTATTAACTCCCCTCGACGACCCCTCCATTTCTCTCTGTCGCGATCAGAGTAGTACTTCATCTCTATTCTGTATCCAGTGTCGGGGCGTCGCTGTATATCCCACTGCCATAGTTTATTAGCTTTGCATTACTCCCCATTGATCCCAGACTGTTGACTATAAGCAGCCCAGATTATTTGGACTCATTCAATCAAGCTGTCTAGGGTCAGTCTGTAGCCTCCTACTATCGTCACCCGTTTTCGAAGAGACACTCCTCATAATTTTGCATCATCGGCGAACACTGAGAGAAACGATTTTATACCCTCTGGAAGATCATATACATATAATCAGAAACGCAAGTATAGGCCAAGGACTGACCCCCTGCTGGACTCCACTTGTAACGTTTAGCCAATCTGAGAACCTCAACCCCCACCGCCCCCGCACCCCCCTCACATTGGATCGGTGTTATCCTGTTGCTTAGGTACTCTTTTATCCAATGGATTACCTTCCCTTCACTGCCAGCCTGCATCTGCAGCTTTTTCACTGGCCTTCTTGTGTGGTACCTTATCAAAGGCTTTCTGACAATCCTAAAATATACAGTCTGCCCACCGTTCTCTCTCTTGCATTATTTTTGTTGACTGGTCGTAGATTTCAAGTAACACTGTGAGGCAGGACATGCCAAATCCCTGAACCATGAGTTGAGGTGTGTTACACAAAGTTCTTTCGCTCCAGAGTGTGTCGCGCTAAAAGCTTGTTCGTCGCCAACAGATCTTCTCCCATCAAGCTTGGCAGGATGGTAGCAGGGTAGGGTGACACGTGGACTGTAATTACAGTGCCTCTTTCATCCCTATTCTTGTATATCGCGGACTACGTTAGCTGCTTCCAATTTCTGGCAGTTCGCTGGAGTGGATTGCAGGTGATTTGTTATACACTATGGAGGTGCAAGGGCACTTCTTCAGCCTCCTCCTTTCGATCCAAGAGAGGAGAGCATTCCATATTTTATTGATGGGCTATAGCCTTTAGTTACATCCAACTGTAGAAACAGCTCCTTACTTCCCCGCTGGTAATCTCAAAACTCTTCCCGGGTAGATTCCTAGGGTTAAACCATCCCTCCTTATCTTGGACTTCCTTGCTTAATGTGAAGACCTCCTTGAAGTTCTTATTCAACTCCTCACACACTTCCTTGTCGGTTTAGTAGTGAATCTTCTTCCCTATCCTTAATTCATGAGACTTTGTTGTGTGTGTGTTGGGGTGTAGAATTCACCTAGTAGTATATAACCTAGTTGTGCTTGCGGGTGTGAGCTCTGCTCTTCGGCCTCCTACTCAACTGACATTCAATCAGAAACTGTTTGACTAACACTAGACTAATTTCCCCTCTCTCCCCCCCTCAGCACACACCCCAGGAAAAGCAGCTCTTAGCAGCTGACTAACTCCAGCGAGGTGCCTATTTACTGCTGGGGGAAAGAGGGCCCTGTCGAAGGAAAGAAACTTCTGCCCATTTGTTTTCCGCCGGAGCCGGGAACGAACCACGGTCCCTAGGTCCACGACTCTAAAGCGGACTGTCCAATCAGGCCAGCCAGGCATCCGTGTGTGGTATGTACTCACATATAAAGTTTCGTCCCAGAGGAACATATAGAGAGGCTGAGACTACCACCTGAGCCCTGTCCACCAGGGCTCCTTAGGGACCTCTCTCAGACTTTTATGATCAAAGGATAGGGGAAGGACGCGCTCCTGAACTACCCACTCCTGTTGCTGGGGGACTATCCTACTGCTCTTCACCTAGTTGAGTCACCTAGATGTGCTTGTTGTGGGGTATGAGGTCCGGGTTCCGCTTCTCAACGTTTAACCGACTGGTTTTTACAGGTTCGGGAGACTATCAGCTCTGTCATATTTCCAGTTAGTGTGTACATTTGTTTTCTGTGTGGTGTTGTGTCGAAGACTCTCTGGTAGTCTAGGAATATAGAATCCTCACATCTCTCTATATCTGTCTGATCTCTGTCGCTCCATCATGGAACTCGGTCAAGTTTGTGAAGCAAATCTTGCCATCTCTGATCCCATGAGTATTTTATTTTATTATAATGTATCATAATTATATATATATGTGTCTTATAATGTGTATTGGTGTATTATAATGTGTATTGGTCAATTATAATGTGTATTGGTGTATTATATTGACCATTATCTGTATGTGTTCATCTGTCTCATTCTTATGGTATTTTCCATGGGACTTTATTCCACTCAAATACCAAACACTCGTCTGTAGTTAAATGATTCCTGTCTATTTTGCTCTCTGGTATATCAGTACTACCGTGGCTGTCTTCCAACAGTCTGGTATATCTCCCGTTTTCAGGGATTTGTTCTATATCATACTAAACCGCAAAAAAAAGGCCTCTGATCCTCTTGTTAGTATTCATGGTCATATAGTTTCTGATGCCACTGTCTTCTCATCTTCAGCAAGGGCTTTCTTGCTTCTGGCTTGATCTTAAGTCAGCCATTGATGCTTGGTTTGGTGTCTTGTCTCTTAGCTCAGTAACTAACCCGTGCTTAGACTAAGTCCATTCTATCCAGCGGACGACCCCAAAGACGTATTCATCAATTCTAACATGCTAATCATTAAAAATTTGATTTTTTTCTAATATAAATTAATATTGTTAGATATTAGCGTACTGTACATATTTAGGCACTGGTTAGGTTAGATGTTTAGGTTCTGTTAGCGATTATTTGTATTTGTAGTACGTGGGTGAAGCATTTACAGCGTTGGGGTTCGAACAAAAGTCATATAAAAAGCCATTTTTCATTCATAAACAGGGGGTTGGGGGTTGCATGGAATGGTCTTTGGCCTTTGTTTATGAGGACGAGGACGGGCTGCAGAAACTTCTCCTTCCTCTATTGTGAAGACCTCCTGGATTTCCTGTTTTGTTTCACACACACTTCTCTTTCTATCTCAGTGAACGAGTACTCTCTTATCCTCGGCTTCTTCGCTTGTTCTTTGAGTATTGTTTTTCGCTTTATGCAGCCACGGGGCAGCTTGGGTTGGGTTCTTTATTTATATACAAAAGTCGTTTTCAATTAGCTTTTCAATTAGCTTTTTTTTGCCCGAAGCGCTTTGCGTAATAGTGACTTTAGGCATTGTATGTACTAGCTCTATCTATAAATCCATAAATCTTTGTAAAATCTCTTGTATGTATGTACCTTACCTAAATATACATTTATTTATTGATTTATTGATTTATTTTCTGCTTTGTTACAGGAAAAACCTGCGAGAAAGCAGAAATTTCCTTCGGTGCGCCCCACTGTTGTTTTTTGTTAAAGATTCGCTACTTGGAACAAAAAGTTCTAGGTAGCACGGGCTATGGTGAGCCCGTAGAGCGCCCCACTCTTCTCTGCTGTTTTTCATTCTTGAATTCCTTGCATGTCCTTATGTTTATGCTCATCGCTTCCTTACGTTCTTGGATCATCAGTTTGTCCTGTTTCTACCCAACCACTTGGGCTGGACGGTAGAGCGACGGTCTCGCTTCATGCAGATCGGCGTTCAATCCCCGACTGTCCAAGTGGTTGGGGCACCATACCTTTCCCCGTCCCATCCCAAATCATTATCCTGACCCCTTCCCAGTGCTATATAGTCGTAATGGCTTGGCGCTTTCCCTTGATAATTTTTCTTCTTTGTCCTGTTTCTCTCACCATTTTCCTTCTATACAGAGACAAAATGTTCAGCTGAGTAACCTAGATTTCGTGTTGATGAAATCATTTCCTGCATGCAGGGACTTTCTTATTTCCTCAGACTTTCTCCTCCGAATTTGCTAGTTTTCTACCTACTTGTCATTTTCCAAAACAGTGAATCCTTATTTCCACAAGATCCTCAAATACCATTATAGAGTGATGCCTCATTTCCCTGAGGTGTTCGAGGCTGACTTTCCACATGTCCGACGCATTCAGTGTGACTATCAGGCCTAGTGTGGATGATTCATCATTACCTCTCAATCTGATGAGTTGATTGACATGATGGCATTGAAAGTTTGGCCTAGGAGGCTTCCACAAATCTAGCTTTCCCTGGCTCTGTAACAGTATTTGATCTTCTATTGTATCTTACTATTGTATCTAACTATTAAACCACCCCAATTGAGGAAGAGTAAGATGTATTCCTGTTTGTAACTCTTTTTCTTCAGGGCACTGAAAATAGACCTAAAGTTTGTCTTATTCTATCCTGTGTTTCCTGACATGTTGTGAAGGATTATATATCAGAGTTAATGTTACCTTTGGTCATCCTATTGATGTGGATTCAGTTTGATAGCTGCTGATCTCTCATTGGACGGAACTGTAAGCTGTTTCTTAAAGTTTAGTGTCCTTCCTGATCAACAGGGGCAACGCCCCTTCCTGCTTCCTTCACACTTTTATATTACAGTATGGTAGCAAAAATTAATACTACATTAGTTATGATTTCTGGCAGTTTTGTTTCTGTGAGTGCAATTATACTGGGTTTTCCCTCGTTTGGTATTTTTTGTTTTAATTGAGTCGCTATGGTCATAATTCATCTCTGTTGGTGTTTATGAATTTCAAGAACATTCATTTCTTTGCATTGTCATTTGCAAGCTTCCACATCCTCCCATCCCCCTCATGGGTTATTGTTTGGTGTTGGTAACTTATGGTAAGGGGATTTGAAAGGGTTTAGGGAGGAGTTGGGAAAATGGGAGATTAATTATGATTTACTATTGCATGGGGAACTTGGGGTGAAGTAGGAGCAGAGAGAGGATAAAGAAAAAAATGGGGTGTGAATTGGAAGTGTGGAAAGGGCATGGGGTGGGAGGAATGAGGGAGAAAGGGTTGAGAAGGGAACAGTTGATGGTGTTATTGTGATCCTTTCTCTCCCGTTCCTTCTCTCTTTCCAGGGCTGTCACTTTTCTTTTAATTAGTCACATTTTCCTGGATAATTACTTTCTTTGTGGCCGTGTGCATGTAAAAGTCTGT
>WNGS01167104.1:6429173-6440754 GCA_020271785.1 Procambarus virginalis | reverse complement strand
AATAACCCAAATTTTTAAACAATTATTTCTCTCTTCGCTAGTTCAGACATTAATGTATGAAAGTTAACGCCTCAGAGAACCACTCAGAGGTCATGCCTCAGAGAACCACTCAGAGGTCATGCCTCAGAGAACCACTCAGAGGTCATGCCTCAGAGAACCACTCAGAGGTCATGCCTCAAGAACCACTCAGAGGTCATGCCTCAGAGAACCACTCAGAGGTCATGCCTCAGAGAACCACTCAGAGGTCATGCCTCAGAGACCACCACTCAGAGGTCATGCTTCAGAGAACCACTCAGAGGTCATGCCTCAGAGAACCACTCAGAGGTCATGCTCAGAGAACCACTCAGAGGTCATGCCTCAGAGAACCACTCAGAGGTCATGCCTCAGAGAACCACTCAGAGGTCATGCCTCAGAGAACCACTCAGAGGTCATACATCTCCTAAGACATCAACGAGACACCAATATTTACTACTCAAACTCGTATTGTAAATTGTAAAAGAATATGAGAAATAGTGATGAAGCCGGATATAAATTTACAAAATATTTTACAAGCATTAACTAAATTTAATATTATTTACGTAACTTTTCCCATGCGTTCTTCAGCTAACCTTAGTTCGGTGTATTACTGTATTGTATTACAATGTATTATAAATCAGTGTTATATTAGTATAACATATAATTCAGAATAATAACTCATTAATTCAGTGTTATATTAGAGCAACTCAAATTGAAGTGGTCCATTATACAGAGGTATACAGGCTGGCAGGTATACACACACCTGCTTGGGTATGATATACCCATTAAGGCTCAGATACAACACAGCGTATGATTATACAACAGCGTTATACACCCCGGCGGAGTATAACCAGTATACCAACAACACCTGTATAGCGAGTAGCTTGTACCGTATATCTTCAAACGATCATTCATGTGGCGCTGGTTCAACCACTTGGGCTGGACGGTAGAGCGACGGTCTCGCTTCCTGCGGGTCGGCGTTCAATCCCCGACTGTCCCAACAAGTGGTTGGGCACCATTCCTTTCCCTCCGTCCCATCCCAAATCCTTATATCCTGACCCCTTCCCAGTGCTATATAGTCGTAATGGCTTGGCGCTTTATCCTTATAATCACATGTCTGTAATTGGACATCAATCCCCCAATTACAGGCTGTATTTAATGCTGTATTTAAAATATGTTTATGCTGTATATTGTATTTAATCTGTTGGCTAAACTGAAGCTGAATATGTTTGTGTGCAATAATTAATCACGACTGCAATACCGTTTGCAACTTCCACAATTCCTGCAAGATTTAGTACGTAAATAATAATAAGTAAATATATATATATATATAATGCTGGAAGCTTACCAGGAGGCTGAAGACCAGGAAGCTGAAGACCAGGAGGCTGAAGACCAGGAAGCTGAAGACCAGGATGCTGAAGACCAGGAAGCTGAAGACCAGGATGCTGAAGACCAAGGAGGCTGAAGACCAGGAGACTGAAGACCAGAGGCTGAAGACCAGGATGCTGAAGACCAGGAGGCTGAAGACCAGGATGCTGAAGACCAGGATGCTGAAGACCAGGATGCTGAAGACCAGGATGCTGAAGACCAGGAAGCTGAAGACCAGGAAGCTGAAGACCAGGAGGCTGAAGACCAGGAAGCTGAAGACCAGGAGGCTGAAGACCAGGAAGCTGAAGACCAGGAGCTGAAGACCAGGAAGCTGAAGACCAGGAGGCTGAAGACCAGGAGGCTGAAGACCAGGAGGCTGAAGACCAGGAGGCTGAAGACCAGGAGCCTGAAGACCAGGAGGCTGAAGACCAGGAGGCTGAAGACCAGGAGGCTGAAGACCAGGAAGCTGAAGACCAGGAAGCTGAAGACCAGGATGCTGAAGACCAGGAGGCTGAAGACCAGGAAGCTGAAGACCAGGAGGCTGAAGACCAGGAGGCTGAAGACCAGGATGCTGAAGACCAGGATGCTGAAGACCAGGATGCTGAAGACCAGGATGCTGAAGACCAGGAAGCTGAAGACCAGGAGGCTGAAGACCAGGAGGCTGAAGACCAGGAAGCTGAAGACCAGGAAGCTGCTGACCAGGAAGCTGAAGACCAGGAAGCTGAAGACCAGGAAGCTGCTGACCAGGAAGCTGAAGACCAGGAAGCTGAAGACCAGGAAGCTGAAGACCAGGAAGCTGAAGACCAGGAAGCTGAAGACCAGAGGCTGAAGACCAGGAAGCTGAAGACCAGGAGCCTGAAGACCAGGAAGCTGAAGACCAGGAGGCTGAAGACCAGGAAGCTGAAGACCAGGAGGATGAAGACCAGGAAGCTGAAGACCAGGAGGCTGAAGACCAGGAAGCTGAAGACAGGAGCCTGAAGACCAGGAAGCTGAAGACCAGGAGGCTGAAGACCAGGAGGCTGAAGACCAGGAAGCTGAAGACCAGGAGGCTGAAGACCAGGAGGCTGAAGACCAGGAGGCTGAAGACCAGGAAGCTGAAGACCAGGAAGCTGCTGACCAGGAAGCTGAAGACCAGGAAGCTGAAGACCAGGAGGCTGAAGACCAGGAAGCTGAAGACCAGGAAGCTGAAGACCAGGAAGCTGAAGACCAGGAAGCTGAAGACCAGGAAGCTGAAGACCAGGAAGCTGAAGACCAAGAAGCTGAAGACCAGGAAGCTGAAGACCAGGAAGCTGAAGACCAAGAGGCTGAAGACCAGGAAGCTGAAGACCAGGAGGCTGAAGACCAGGAAGCTGAAGACCAGGAGGCTGAAGACCAGGAGCCTGAAGACCAGGAAGCTGAAGACCAGGAGGCTGAAGACCAGGAGGCTGAAGACCAGGAGGCTGAAGACCAGGAAGCTGAAGACCAGGAAGCTGAAGACCAGGAGGCTGAAGACCAGGAAGCTGAAGACCAGGAGGCTGAAGACCAGGAAGCTGAAGACCAGGAAGCTGAAGACCAGGAAGCTGAAGACCAGGAGGCTGAAGACCAGGAAGCTGAAGACCAGGAGGCTGAAGACCAGGAGCTGAAGACCAGGAAGCTGAAGACCAGGAGGCTGAAGACCAGGAAGCTGAAGACCAGGAGGCTGAAGACCAGGAAGCTGAAGACCAGGAAGCTGAAGACCAGGAGGCTGAAGACCAGGAGGCTGAAGACCAGGAAGCTGAAGACCAGGAGGCTGAAGACCAGGAGCCTGAAGACCAGGAGGCTGAAGACCAGGAGGCTGAAGACCAGGAGGCTGAAGACCAGGAGGCTGAAGACCAGGAAGCTGAAGACCAGGAGGCTGAAGACCAGGAAGCTTTAGACCAGGAGGCTGAAGACCAGGAAGCTGAAGACCAGGAAGCTGAAGACCAGGAGGCTGAAGACCAGGAAGCTGAAGACCAGGAGGCTGAAGACCAGGAAGCTGAAGACCAGGAGGCTGAAGACCAGGAGGCTGAAGACCAGGAGGCTGAAGACCAGGAAGCTGAAGACCAGGAAGCTGAAGACCAGGAAGCTGAAGACCAGGAAGCTGAAGACCAGGAGGCTTCAAAGTTCAGTTTTCAAAATATTTCTATGAGTACCCACAGCTAGTAACATTACCATAAAGGGGTCACTATGCTACCGTGACACGACATTTTCTCATGAATTTTGGCGACCCTTGACTTGCCATTGTTCGTCTGGGACCCAAGGCCATTCCCCCTGCAAAGTTGGGTGAGACTAACCCCGAGCATCTGGCCTTTTATTGACATTTTACTTATTGACTGTGGCCCAGCATCTGTGTCGTGAGAGATGAGATGGTTCGTCCAGTTTGTACGCTGCTAATCATCGCTACGAGAGTTTGA
Organism: Procambarus virginalis; assembly: GCA_020271785.1. Lineage (NCBI taxonomy): Eukaryota > Metazoa > Arthropoda > Malacostraca > Decapoda > Cambaridae > Procambarus > Procambarus virginalis. The sequence continues at coordinate 6,436,960 of WNGS01167104.1, read as the reverse complement.
TCTGTCTCATCGTGTCTACTGGCTTCCTCATTCTTTCTCATCCTCTCCTCACTCCCTCGAGTGACTACTCTCCTGTCTGAATATTTTCCGATGGTCGTTGAACTCATTTTCGTCAAACAAGATGCTTAGAGACAAATCTCATACATGTTCTAAGTGTTCTACTTCTACCCGACCTCCATCTACTCAGTTTATCTACTCTCTCTTACAGGGGGGGATGCTTGCTAGTTAGACCGGTCTGTAGTTCAGTGGTTCCTGAATTATTTTTCCTTTATACTATATATATGGGCAACACATAGTTAGTCCTTGTCCATATCTCATGGGGTTCCTCCATTATAAAGATGAGAACACAAGCCATCAGCTCAGACTTGCTGTGTTCTACAGTTGGTTCCTTGCGTGTTCTGGTGTGTGTTATATCCCGGTCAGTCTTACGTCTTACGATCCGGTCTTACGGATCAGTCTTACCAGACCAGACTTACGTCTGGTAGTGGCTGAACGCTGTGGAATCTTAGGTCCAGGGCCCAGATTTACGAAGCAGTTATGTAAGTACTTACGAACCTGGGCCCAGATTCACGAAGCAGTTACGCAAGTACTTACGAACCTGGGGCCAGATTCACGAAGCAGTTACGCAAGCACTTACGAACCTGGGCCCAGATTCACGAAGCAGTTACGCAAGGACTTACGAACGGGTACATCTTTCCTCAATCTTTGACGGCTTTGGTTACATTTATTAAGCAGTTTACAAGCATGAAAACTTGCCAATCAACTGTTGTTACTGTTATAAACAGCCTCCTGGTGCTTCGGTGCTCATTAACTGTTTAATAATTGTAAACAAAGTCGCCAAAGATTCAGATGTACAGGTTCGTAAGTGCTTGCGTAACTGCTTCGTCAATCTGGCCCTAGAAGTATATAACCCTACAACTCGCCCAACCACTTGGGGTGGACGGTAGAGCGACGGTCTCGCTTCATGCAGGTCGGCGTTCAATCCCCGACCGTCCCAACAAGTGGTTGGGCACCATTCCTTTCCCACCGTCCCATCCCAAATCCTTATCCTGACCCCTTCCCAGTGCTATATAGTCGTAATGGCTTGGCGCTTTCCCCTTACGATACAACTCTTCCTTTAGCTTCTTTAAGGTTGGTATTTTTCTCCGTCATGTCTTGTGTTGTATTTCTGCCGTGTTGTATTTCTGCCGTGTTGTATTTCTGCCGAGTTGTATTTTTGCCGAGTTGTATTTGTCATTGTATTGTTTGAAAGAATTCTCTGATCTCAGGGTACTCAGGTGAGACTCATTGGGTACTGGTGGGACTCATGGGTACTGGTGGGACTCATGGGTACTGGTAGGACTCATGGGGTACTGGTGGGACTCATGGGTACTGGTGGGACTCATTGGGTACTGGTGGGACTCATGGGTACTGGTGGGATTCATGGGTACTGGTGTGACTCATTGGGTACTGGTAGGACTCATGGGGTACTGGTGGGACTCATGGGTACTGGTAGGACTCATGGGTACTGGTGGGACTCATGGGTACTGGTAGGACTCATGGGTACTGGTAGGACTCATGGGTACTGGTAGGACTCATGGGTACTGGTGGGACTCATGGGTACTGGTAGGACTCATGGGTACTGGTAGGACTCATGGGTACTGGTAGGACTCATGGGTACTGGTAGGACTCATGGGTACTGGTGGGACTCATGGGTACTGGTAGGACTCATGGGTACTGGTAGGACTCATGGGTACTGGTGGGACTCATGGGGTACTGGTAGGACTCATGGGTACTGGTAGGACTCATGGGTACTGGTGGGACTCATGGGGTACTGGTAGGACTCATGGGTACTGGTAGGACTCATGGGTACTGGTGGGACTCATTGGTACTGGTGGGACTCATGGGTACTGGTGGGACTCATTGGGTACTGGTGTGACTCATGGGTACTGGTAGGACTCATGGGTACTGGTGGGACTCATGGGTACTGGTAGGACTCATGGGTACTGGTGGGACTCATGGGGTACTGGTGGGACTCATGGGTACTGGTGGGACTCATGGGTACTGGTAGGACTCATGGGTACTGGTAGGACTCATGGGTACTGGTAGGACTCATGGGTACTGGTAGGACTCATGGGTACTGGTGGGACTCATGGGTACTGGTAGGACTCATGGGTACTGGTGGGACTCATGGGGTACTGGTGGGACTCATTGGTACTGGTGGGACTCATGGGTACTGGTGGGACTCATGGGGTACTGGTGGGACTCATTGGGTACTGGTAGGACTCATGGGTACTGGTGGGACTCATGGGTACTGGTAGGACTCATTGGTACTGGTGGGACTCATGGGTACTGGTGGGACTCATTGGGTACTGGTAGGACTCATGGGTACTGGTGGGACTCATGGGTACTGGTGGGACTCATGGGGTACTGGTGGGACTCATGGGTACTGGTGGGACTCATGGGGTACTGGTGGGACTCATGGGGTACTGGTGTGACTCATGGGGTACTGGTGGGACTCATGGGTACTGGTAGGACTCATGGGGTACTGGTAGGACTCATGGGGTACTGGTGGGACTCATGGGGTACTGGTGGGACTCATGGGGTACTGGTGGGACTCATGGGTACTGGTGGGACTCATGGGGTACTGGTGGGACTCATGGGTACTGGTGGGACTCATGGGGTACTGGTGGGACTCATGGGGTACTGGTAGGACTCATGGGGTACTGGTGGGACTCATGGGTACTGGTGGGACTCATGGGTACTGGTAGGACTCATGGGTACTGGTAGGACTCATGGGGTACTGGTGGGACTCATGGGTACTGGTGGGACTCATGGGTACTGGTGGGACTCATGGGGTACTGGTGGGACTCATGGGTACTGGTGGGACTCATGGGGTACTGGTAGGACTCATGGGGTACTGGTGGGACTCATGGGTACTGGTGGGACTCATGGGTACTGGTGGGAATCATGGGTACTGGTGGGACTCATGGGTACTGGTGGGACTCATGGGTACTGGTGGGACTCATGGGTACTGGTAGGACTCATGGGTACTGGTAGGACTCATGGGTACTGGTGGGACTCATGGGTACTGGTGGGACTCATGGGTACTGGTAGGACTCATGGGTACTGGTAGGACTCATGGGTACTGGTGGGACTCATGGGTACTGGTAGGACTCATGGGTACTGGTGGGACTCATGGGTACTGGTGGGACTCATGGGTACTGGTAGGACTCATGGGTACTGGTGGGACTCATGGGTACTGGTGGGACTCATGGGTACTGGTGGGACTCATTGGGTACTGGTAGGACTCATGGGTACTGGTAGGACTCATGGGTACTGGTAGGACTCATTGGGTACTGGTGGGACTCATGGGTACTGGTGGGACTCATGGGTACTGGAGGGACTCATGGGTACTGGTGTGACTCAAGGGTACTGGTAGGACTCATGGGTACTGGTGGGACTCATGGGTACTGGTAGGACTCATGGGGTACTGGTAGGACTCATGGGGTACTGGTGGGACTCATGGGTACTGGTGTGACTCATGGGGTACTGGTAGGACTCATGGGTACTGGTGTGACTCATGGGGTACTGGTGGGACTCATGGGTACTGGTGGGACTCATGGGGTACTGGTGGGACTCATGGGTACTGGTGTGACTCATGGGGTACTGGTGGGACTCATGGGTACTGGTGGGACTCATGGGGTACTGGTAGGACTCATGGGTACTGGTGTGACTCATGGGGTACTGGTGGGACTCATGGGTACTGGTGGGACTCATGGGTACTGGTGGGACTCATGGGGTACTGGTGGGACTCATGGGGTACTGGTGGGACTCATGGGGTACTGGTAGGACTCATGGGGTACTGGTGGGACTCATGGGTACTGGTGGGACTCATGGGTACTGGTGGGACTCATGGGTACTGGTGTGACTCATGGGTACTGGTGGGACTCATGGGTACTGGTGGGACTCATGGGTACTGGTAGGACTCATGGGTACTGGTGGGACTCATGGGTACTGGTGGGACTCATGGGTACTGGTGGGACTCATGGGTACTGGTAGGACTCATGGGTACTGGTAGGACTCATGGGTACTGGTGTGACTCATGGGTACTGGTGTGACTCATGGGTACTGGTGGGACTCATGGGTACTGGTGTGACTCATGGGTACTGGTGTGACTCAAGGGTACTGGTGGGACTCATGGGTACTGGTGGGACTCATGGGTACTGGTGTGACTCATGGGTACTGGTAGGACTCATGGGTACTGGTGGGACTCATGGGTACTGGTGGGACTCATGGGTACTGGTGGGACTCATGGGTACTGGTGTGACTCATGGGTACTGGTAGGACTCATGGGTACTGGTGTGACTCATGGGTACTGGTGGGACTCATGGGGTACTGGTGGGACTCATGGGTACTGGTGGGACTCATGGGTACTGGTAGGACTCATGGGTACTGGTGTGACTCAAGGGTACTGGTAGGACTCATGGGTACTGGTAGGACTCATGGATACTGGTGTGACTCATGGGTACTGGTAGGACTCATGGGTACTGGTAGGACTCATGGGTACTGGTAGGACTCATGGGTACTGGTGTGACTCATGGGTACTGGTGGGACTCATGGGTACTGGTGGGACTCATGGGTACTGGTAGGACTCATGGGTACTGGTGGGACTCATGGGTACTGGTAGGACTCATGGGTACTGGTGGGACTCATGGGTACTGGTGGGACTCATGGGTACTGGTGGGACTCATGGGTACTGGTGGGACTCATGGGTACTGGTAGGACTCATGGGTACTGGTGGGACTCATGGGTACTGGTGGGACTCATGGGTACTGGTGGGACTCATGGGTACTGGTGGGACTCATGGGGTACTGGTGGGACTCATGGGTACTGGTGGGACTCATGGGGTACTGGTGGGACTCATGGGTACTGGTAGGACTCATGGGTACTGGTGGGACTCATGGGTACTGGTGGGACTCATGGGGTACTGGTGGGACTCATGGGTACTGGTGGGACTCATGGGTACTGGTGGGACTCATGGGTACTGGTGGGACTCATGGGTACTGGTAGGACTCATGGGTACTGGTGGGACTCATGGGGTACCGGGGGAACTCAGAACCACCGGTGGAGAACCGGTAAAGGAACCAGAATGCAGCTTTAAGCACAGAGAATGAACCAGTGAGAGAGCACAGACAAGCGAACATTGATCCCCGTCTGTGGGACGTCCTGGACCCCGTCTGTGGGACGTCCTGGACCCTGTCTGTGGGACGTCCTGGTCCCACACATATATATATATATATATATATATATATATATATATATATATATATATATATATATATATATATATATATATATGCCTTTCTTGGTAATAAAATAGTCACAGGTTAAACACATTGCAACTGGGATTTTTTATTTTAAAATATAATGCATGTTATTTAACCTTTTATTTTTGGACCTGTCGACGTTATACACAAAAGTATGTCACGCTGCATATTCCAATCGAATTAATTTATTACAAATAGATTTTTTTTTATCGCCAACAGTGACTTTCGAAAGTAACAAAAATACCGATTAAAAATCCACGAGAATTTTGTCTCTCAGCGTTCACCATCCCCCTCTTCCCTTACCAAAAAAATAAATAAATAAATAAAAATATTCATTATTAAATCGAGTTTTAAAAATGAATATTTCTGGGACATGAGGGAAGTGTGTCCGGCTGGGCGAAGCCATCAGTTTTATGGAGTTTAACGGAATATATTGTCAAGGGGAGAGGGCCGGCTTGGTATATAGGGATTTCGGGTTGCCTTTTTGGACAGTGAGGGACCACTAGGGGTGAAAAAAGAAGGGTCTTAAATGTTGAATTCATGCGACGTGTGAGTTGGTGTCTGCGTTCTCACCTAGTTGTACTTGCGGTGAGGGGAAGGGTTGAGCTTCTGCTCTTTGGTCCCGCCTCTCAACCGTCACTCAACTGGTGTACAGGTTCCTGAGCCTATTGGGCTCTATCATATCTACATTATAAACTGTGTATGGAGTCAGCCTCCACCACATCACTGCCTAATGCATTCCATCCGTTAACTACTCTGACACTGAAAAAGTTCCTTCTAACGTCTCTGTGGCTCATGTGGGTACTCAGTTTCCACCTGTGTCCCCTTGTTCGCGTCCCACAAGTGTTGAATAATCATCCTTATCTACCTTGTTCATTTCCCTGTGTGTACTCACCTATTTGTGGGGCTGCATGATCAAGCTGTAGCTCTTGGAACCTACTATATATACCACACACACACACACACACACACACACACACACATATATATATATATATATATATATATATATATATATATATATTATATATATATATATATATAGGACTGAGGGCACCGAGTGCTGTCGGGAATTAGGTTAGGGTCTGACGACTTCCATTTTTTTTACAGTCAGTGTGGCCTAGTGGTGAAAGTACTGGACACGCCAGGGTGCATGGAGCCCATGAGCTTGGCTTGTAAGCTTGTACACATATATCAATACCTGCAGGAGATGGCGGGTTTTGGGTCTAATCCATCCAGAACTCTCTGCTCAATAGTACCCATGTTAAAATAAAATATGGTACGATGACATATTTGTTTAAGTTCCGGATACCGAACGACTGTTGAAGGAAGTTTTCGAGCAAAACTCCGTTTTAAACTTCACTAATGAGATGGGAGGGGGGGGGGTAAGCTGCTTTTCTTAGATGTAGCAGTCATGCAAGGGAACGCAGGTTTCATCATGCAGTATACACTAAGGAGACAAACATAGGGATGTGCCTTAACGCTGACAGCGACTGCCCGAGAGATACGGAGTGTTGTGAACGCTTACGTTGACCGACCGAGCTCTCACTCACAGCTCAGGGTGGAAGCAGGTGGCTCAGGAGTTATGTAGAATAAGGAAGATTTTGGTCAACAGTGGTTTCTCCCATGGTTATGTCGAAGACATCATAAAAAGAAGGTGCCGAGGTGTGCATCAGGGAACGGATCAACTAATACCGTAATACCCGTACTTGCAATAAAATTGTTCCACAGAAACTTTTTCTCCACGGCCCACACAGCAGTGGAAAGAACCCTAAAAGAGATCATTGAGAGAACGCTCCCCAAACTGATGTCACCAAAAGATAAAACTAATACATATTATAAGAGTAGGAATCCACCAACCTGCTAATGAAGAATTCTCCCGATTGTCAGCCCCAACGATCTCAGTATATAGGCAAGACAACAACATCTCTCTCAAGGCATTTAACAATGCACAAACAACAGGGCTCTATTAAGGAACACATAATCGCCACACACAACGAGACAATCACAGGCGATATTTTGACAAGCACACCGAATAATTAATAGATACAATGACAATAGAACTAGACATCAGTGAATCATAGCATATCAAGATGGTCTAGACCAGCCATCAATAACCAGCTAATACAGAATTACGCTCTTCCTTCTTCAAGACCCCGAACGTACGAGAGGCTGACCGAATGACCCTGCAACAGGAACGGAAGCAACCAGAAGAATATAAACTGCTAACGTGTCTCAGTCTTATGTGGTACATTTAATACCTTATCAATATCCCCCATGAATGTCATTCATCTATGTGTTACCTATTTATCTTCATGTTCCTGCCCACCTCACCATAAGAAGATAAAACCCGGCGTAAGCACACTAGAATTTGTCTTTGAGAATGTAAGAGTGACCTTACGAAACGCCTCACCAGGCGTCACATCCCAATAAAAAGTGTAAAAATTAACTTTGGAGAGTTCACTTTTCAACCTCCTG
>WNGS01167104.1:6406673-6426673 GCA_020271785.1 Procambarus virginalis | reverse complement strand
CACACATGGAGGTATACTCAACACACATGAAGGTATACTCTATACACAAGGAGGTATACTCTACACACATGAAGGTATACTCTATACACAAGGAGGTATACATCAGGTCATGATCATTCAGTTGTAACATGTTTATGTTGAGTGATGATGGCGTTGGAGTAGTTTAATGCTTCATGAAAAATGTAATACAATTTGTCTCTCCTGCGGGTAAGGGCCGCCAGCTTCACGGACAACGTTCTCCAAGGTCACGATACAAGGTAAGCGTTTTGTGTATTGCCACCTGACTGACCAACACCGGTGATTCGGACATCAACCAGGATGGAGGTACCTCTTTAGTCCCACACTAATTGTCTACTATTCATCAAGAAATATATTGCCATTCCATGTAGGCAATACGTGGGGCATGGGATTATTTTATTTCAAGAAATCGTGGATCTCTCTCTGCTGGGCACTGGACTGGGGAGGGGGGTAAGGCTCCTCTTGATGATATTACTAGACTTAACTGTGTAGGGCTAGGATTATTTTATTTCAAGAAATCGTGGATCTCTCTCTGCTGGGCACTGGATTGGGGGGGGGTAAGTCTCCTCTTGATGATATTACTAGACTTAACTGTGTGGGGCTAGGGATTATTTTATTTCAAGAAATCGTGGATCTCTCTCTGCTGGGCACTGGATTGGGGGGGGTAAGTCTCCTCTTGATGATATCACTAGACTTAACTGTGTGGGCTATGGATTATTTTATTTCAAGAAATCGTGGATCTCTCTCTGCTGGGCACTGGACTAGGGGGTAAGGCTCCTCTTGATGATATCATTAGACGTCACTATGTCTTGCATGCCAGTACTTGCAGCTTCGGCAGTGAAGACTATGTTAGAGGTTGCAATCTACCTTCACTTTGTTGCAAATACACTTGTGCGTAGTGAGAATTAGTACATTATGCCAAGTGGGTCGCTTTGCCAAGGTGTGTTCATGGGAATGGTTGTTACAGGCATGAGTAGCTGGTTGTTACAGGCATGAGTAGCTGGTTGTTACAGGCATGAGTAGCTGGTTGTTACAGGCATGAGTAGCTGGTTGTTACAGGCATGAGTAGCTAGTGTTACAGGCATGAGTAGCTGGTTTTACAGGCATGAGTAGCTAGTTGTTACAGGCATGAGTAGCTGTTGTTACAGGCATGAGTAGCTGGTTGTTACAGGCATGAGTAGCTGGTTGTTACAGGCATGTAGTAGCTAGTTGTTACAGGCATGAGTAGCTGGTTGTTACAGGCATGANCCTACCAAGTTTTCACTTTATCTTTACTCACCATTTTCTTGGACCTCCATTTCCTTGTTCCTCCTTCTCCCCTTTATCCACTGATCCTCTTATGTCTTTTCTCTCAAGAACATTTAGGTTATTTCTGGCATCTCCGCATCATCTTCACCTCCTGCCTCTACCAGTGTCTTCCCTGCTGCCTCTACCAGTGTCTTCACCTGCTGCCTCTACCAGCATCTTCACCTGCTGCCTCTACCAGCATCTTCACCTGCTGCTTCTACCAGCATCTTCACCTGCTGCCTCTACCATCATCTTCACCTGCTGCCTCTACCAGTGTCTTCACCTGCTGCCTCTACCATCATCTTCACCTGCTGCCTCTACCAGCATCTTCACCTGCTGCCTCTACCAGTGTCTTCACCTGCTGCCTCTACCAGTGTCTTCACCTGCTGCCTCTACCATCATCTTCACCTGCTGCCCCTACCAGTGTCTTCACCTGCTGCCTCTACCATCATCTCACCTGCTGCCCCTACCAGTGTCTTCACCTGCTGCCTCTACCAGCATCTTCACCTGCTGCCTCTACCAGTGTCTTCACCTGCTGCCTCTACCAGTGTCTTCACCTGCTGCCTCTACCAGCATCTTCACCTGCTGCCTCTACCAGTGTCTTCACCTGCTGCCTCTACCAGCATCTTCACCTGCTGCCTCTACCAGTGTCTTCACCTGCTGCCTCTACCAGCATCTTCACCTGCTGCCTCTACCAGTGTCTTCACCTGCTGCCTCTACCATCATCTTCACCTGCTGCCTCTACCAGCATCTTCACCTGCTGCCTCTACCAGTGTCTTCACCTGCTGCCTCTACCAGTGTCTTCACCTGCTGCCTCTACCAGCATCTTCACCTGCTGCCTCTACCAGCATCTTCACCTGCTGCCTCTACCAGTGTCTTCACCTGCTGCCTCTACCAGTGTCTTCACCTGCTGCCTCTACCATCATCTTCACCTGCTGCCTCTACCAGCATCTTCACCTGCTGCCTCTACCAGTGTCTTCACCTGCTGCCTCTACCATCATCTTCACCTGCTGCCTCTACCAGCATCTTCACCTGCTGCCTCTACCAGTGTCTTCACCAGCTGCCTCTACTCACCTGTGTCTTCACCTGCTGCCTCTACCAGTGTCTTCACCTGCTGCCTCTACCAGTGTCTTCACTTGCTGCCTCTACCAGGATATCACCATTTTTCTTGCAATATTTTCTGGCTTTCCCCATTAATATAGCATTATCTTCTCCCTCACTATTTCCTCTCCCTCACATCTCATCTCCTCAGCCTCCCTCCTCTCCCTCCCTCTCCCTCTCTCTCCCTCACTCTCTTCCCTCCATCTCGAGGCCTAATTATCTTCCCTCCATCTCGACCGAACTCCCTATACCCTCCAGCTACCCACTCCCTTCTTCTCTGCACCTCTCCCTCTCTCCCTTCATGAAGGTCTCCCTCTCTCCCTCCCTTCATGAAGCTCTCCCTCTCTCCCTCACTTCATGAAGCTCTCCCTCTCTCCCTCACTTCATGAAGCTCTCCCTCTCTCCCGCCTGCTCTTCACCTCACCCCTTCCCGCCTCTCCATCACTCAGCACTGGCTGCCACCCATCACGCTTGAGTAGCGTTACACTGGTGACGGCTGTTACAACACTGGAACCCCATCATGTGTGTGTGTGTGGGTGTGGGTGGGTGTGGGGGTGTGTGTGTGTGTGTGTGGGTGTGGGTGTGGGTGGGTGTGGGTGTGGGTGTGTGGATGGGTGTGTGTGGGGTGTGTGTGTGTGTGGGTGTGTGTGTGTGTGGGTGGGTGTGTGGGTGGGTGTGGGGTGTGTGTGGGTGTGTGTATGTGTGTGGGTGTGTGTGTGTGTGTGTGTGTGTATATGTGTGTGTGTGTGTGTGTGTGTGTGTGTGTGTGTGTGTGGGTGTGTACTCACCTATTTGTTCTCGCCTATTTGCGCCTGCAGGGTCGAGCGCTGGCTCCTCGATTCCACCTTTCTAGCCTTCGGTTGTTTAAATTAGTGACTCCTGTCCTTTTCTATCATATCTAGTTGTAAAGCTTTGAATAGCGTTTGTTTCCACAACCTGAGTCCACCAGATTTTTGAAGAAGAAAAACAATGGGTCCACCAGAACAATCAGAGGGAGTTTATTCCTATATATCTACATAGCCAACAATGAAAGATCAGTATACCAATCTTGAATTAGTTAATTCAAGATTGGTATATTCTAATTAATAAATTTGGTTTCACAGAATATCAAATAACATTTAATTCTTAACTCTGTCAGTGTTGAATTATACAACTGGATACTGAAGAGTGCAGGTACTCAAGTATCTCTACACCTCAGTATCTCTACACCTCAGTATCTCCACACCTCAGTATCTCCACACCTCAGTATCTCTACACCTCAGTATCTCCACACCTCAGTATCTCTACACCTCAGTATCTCTACACCTCAGTATCTCTACATCTCAGTATCTCTACACCTCAGTATCTCTACACCTCAGTATCTCTACACCTCAGTATCTCTACACCTCAGTATCTCCACACCTCAGTATCTCCACACCTCAGTATCTCTACACCTCAGTATCTCCACATCTCAGTATCTCTACACCTCAGTATCTCTACACCTCAGTATCTCCACACCTCAGTATCTCTACACCTCAGTATCTCTACACCTCAGTATCTCTACACCTCAGTATCTCTACACCTCAGTATCACTACACCTCAGTATCTCTACACCTCAGTATCTCTACACCTCAGTATCTCCACACATCAGTATCTCTACACCTCAGTATCTCCACATCTCAGTATCTCTACACCTCAGTATCTCTACACCTCAGTATCTCCACACCTCAGTATCTCTACACCTCAGTATCTCTACACCTCAGTATCTCTACACCTTAGTATCTCTACACCTCAGTATCTCTACACCTCAGTATCTCTACACCTCAGTATCTCCACACCTCAGTATCTCCACATCTCAGTATCTCTACACCTCAGTATCTCTACACCTCAGTATCTCCAAACCTCAGTATCTCCACATCTCAGTATCTCTACACCTCAGTATCTCTACATCTCAGTATCTCCACACCTCAGTATCTCCACACCTCAGTATCTCCACACCTCAGTATCTCTACACCTCAGTATCTCCACACCTCAGTATCTCTACACCTCAGTATCTCTACACCTCAGTATCTCCACATCTCAGTATCTCTACACCTCAGTATCTCCACATCTCAGTATCTCCACACCTCAGTATCTCCACATCTCAGTATCTCTACACCTCAGTATCTCTACACCTCAGTATCTCCACATCTCAGTATCTCCACACCTCAGTATCTCCACATCTCAGTATCTCTACACCTCAGTATCTCTACACCTCAGTATCTCCACATCTCAGTATCTCCTCACGTAACCTCAGGAGATACTGGAAACCTGTCTCCAGTAAGATTGGTAGAGTAGATAGGTAGGTGGAGTAGATAGGTAGATGGAGTAGATAGGTAGATGGAGTAGATAGGTAGGTGGAGTAGATAGGTAGGTGGAGTAGATAGGTAGGTTGAGTAGATAGGTAGGTGGAGTAGATAGGTAGATACTCCAGTAAGATAGGTAGGTAGGTGGAGTAGATAGGCAGTAAGATAGGTAGATACTGGTAGATAAGTAGGTAGTAGATAGGTATATACTGGTAGATAAGTAGGTAGTAGATATGTATATACTGGTAGATAAATATGTAGTAGATAGGTAGTAAGATAGGTAGATAAGTAGGTAGTAGATAGGTACTAAGATAGGTTGATAAGTAGGTAGTAGATAGGTATATACTGGTAGATAAGTAGGTAGTAGATAGGTAGTAAGATAGGTAGATAAATAGGTAATAGATAGGTAGTAAGATAGGTAGATACTGGTAGATACTTCAGTAAGAAAGGTAGATAGATAAGATCACAACAGCCCTCCTAACATCAGCCCCACTAAATAAAAAACATCCCTCCATCCCAGACCCAAAAAACACTAAAACAGTATTTCGTGAATGGTAAAACCAGTCGTCAAAATACCGTAGGCCTAATGCCACCTGTTTTTTGGAGGCCTAGGCACTCTTCAGGAGGGTCTAAGCCCTTCTCATTGGTTAGGAAATTGAGGTAGGCAGCCAATCAGAGGCCTAGTCTTGGCTCATCAGGGTCCGGTCAGTGAGTAACATTCACTGCCCCAAAAACCCTTCGCCAATATTCCCCTGATCAAGGCAGGTTACACAGACCTTTACCCTCTGGTCGTAGTAAATGGGTAGCCGTTATGGCTGACGGGGTTTACAATGGCTAGGCAGGCGAGGGGTGTGGCGCCCGGCACACCAGCCCGCTCTGCAACCCACCAAGGCAATATTGTGCACCTATCATCATCTATTTTGCAACAGGAAGAGGGAGATTTCCTTGATCTTGTTGCGCCCCCACCACCACCACCCACACCATCACCACTACCCCCCACACTACCACCACCACCATCACCACTACCCCCCACACTACCACCACCATCACCACTACCACCACCACCACCACCACCACCACTACCACACTCCCACATGCAATCAAATAACCCAAATTTTTAAACAATTATTTCTCTCTTCGCTAGTTCAGACATTTAATGTATGAAAGTTAACGCCTCAGAGAACCACTCACAGGTCATGCCTCAGAGAACCACTCAGAGGTCATGCCTCAGAGAACCACTCAGAGGTCATGCCTCAAAGAACCACTCAGAGGTCATGCCTCAGAGAACCACTCAGAGGTCATGCCTCAGAGAACCACTCAGAGGTCATGCCTCAAAGAACCACTCAGAGGTCATGCCTCAGAGAACCACTCAGAGGTCATGCCTCAGAGAACCACTCAGAGGTCATGCCTCAGAGAACCACTCAGAGGTCATGCTTCAGAGAACCACTCAGAGGTCATGCCTCAGAGAACCACTCAGAGGTCATGCCTCAGAGAACCAGTCAGAGGTCATGCCTCAGAGAACCACTCAGAGGTCATACATCTCCTAAGACATCAACGAGACACCAATATTTTACTCTCAAAACTCGTATTGTAAATTGTAAAAGAAATATGAGAAATAGTGATGAAGCCGGATATAAATTTACAAAATATTTTACAAGCATTAACTAAATTTAATATTATTTACGTAACTTTTCCCATGCGTTCTTCAGCTAACCTTAGTTCGGTGTATTACTGTATTGTATTACAATGTATTATAAATCAGTGTTATATTAGTATAACATATAATTCAGAGTAATAACTCATTAATTCAGTGTTATATTAGAGCAACTCAAATTGAAGTAATCCATTATACAGAGGTATACAGGCTGGCAGGTATACACACACCTGCTTGGGTATGATATACCCATTAAGGCTCAGATACAACACAGCGTATGATTATACAACAGCGTTATACACCCCGGCGGAGTATAACCAGTATACCAACAAGACCTGTATAGCGAGTAGCTTGTACCGTATATCTTCAAACGATCATTCATGTGGCGCTGGTTCAACCACTTGGGTTGGACGGTAGAGCGACGGTCTCGCTTCCTGCGGGTCGGCGTTCAATCCCCGACTGTCCCAACAAGTGGTTGGGCACCTTTCCTTTCCCTCCGTCCCATCCCAAATCCTTATATCCTGACCCCTTCCCAGTGCTATATAGTCGTAATGGCTTGGCGCTTTATCCTTATAATCACATGTCTGTAATTGGACATCAATCCCCCAATTACAGGCTGTATTTAATGCTGTATTTAAAATATGTTTATGCTGTATATTGTATTTAATCTGTTGGCTAAACTGAAGCTGAATATGTTTGTGTGCTATAATTAATCACGACTGCAATACCGTTTGCAACTTCCACAATTCCTGCAAGATTTAGTACGTAAATAATAATAAGTAAATATATATATATATATATAATGCTGGAAGCTTACCAGGAGGCTGAAGACCAGAAAGCTGAAGACCAGGAGGCTGAAGACCAGGAAGCTGAAGACCAGGAGGCTGAAGACCAGGAAGCTGAAGACCAGGATGCTGAAGACCAGGAGGCTGAAGACCAGGAGGCTGAAGACCAGGAAGCTGAAGACCAGGAAGCTGAAGACCAGGAGCCTGAAGACCAGAAAGCTGAAGACCAGGAGGCTGAAGACCAGGAAGCTGAAGACCAGAAAGCTGAAGACCAGGAAGCTGAAGACCAGGAAGCTGAAGACCAGGAAGCTGAAGACCAGGAGGCTGAAGACCAGAAAGCTGAAGACCAGGAAGCTGAAGACCAGGAAGCTGAAGACCAGGAGGCTGAAGACCAGGAAGCTGAATACCAGGAAGCTGAAGACCAGGAAGCTGCTGATCAGGAAGCTGAAGACCAGGAAGCTGAAGACCAGGAAGCTGCTGACCAGGAAGCTGAAGACCAGGAGGCTGAAGACCAGGAGGCTGAAGACCAGGAGGCTGAAGACCAAGAGGCTGAAGACCAGGAAGCTGAAGACCAGGAAGCTGCTGACCAGGAAGCTGAAGACCAGGAAGCTGAAGACCAGGAAGCTGCTGACCAGGAAGCTGAAGACCAGGAAGCTGAAGACCAGGAGGCTGAAGACCAGGAAGCTGAAGACCAGGAGGCTGAAGACCAGGAGGCTGAAGACCAGGAAGCTGAAGACCAGGAGGCTGAAGACCAGGAGGCTGAAGACCAGGAGGCTAAAGACCAGGAAGCTGAAGACCAGGAAGCTGAAGACCAGGAAGCTGAAGACCAGGAAGCTGAAGACCAGGAGGCTTCAAAGTTCAGTTTTCAAAATATTTCTATGAGTACCCACAGCTAGTAACATTACCATAAGGGGTCACTATGCTACTGTGACACGACATTTTCTCATGAATTTTGGCGACCCTTGACTTGCCATTGTTCGTCTGGGACCCAAGACCATTCCCCCTGCAAAGTTGGGTGAGACTAACCCCGAGCATCTGGCCCTTTTATTGACATTTTACTTATTGACTGTGGCCCAGCATCTGTGTCGTGAGAGATGAGATGGTTCGTCCAGTTTGTACGCTGCTAATCATCGCTACGAGAGTTTGATCTGTCTCATCGTGTCTACTGGCTTCCTCATTCTTTCTCATCCTCTCCTCACTCCCTCGAGTGACTCTCCTCTCCTGTCTGAATATTTTCCGATGGTCGTTGAACTCATTTTCGTCAAACAAGATGCTTAGAGACAAATCTCATACATGTTCTAAGTGTTCTACTTCTACCCGACCTCCATCTACTCAGTTTATCTACTCTCTCTCTCTTAGAAGGGGGGGATGCTTGCTAGTTAGACCGGTCTGTAGTTCAGTGGTTCCTGAATTATTTTTCCTTTATACTATATATATGGGCAACACATAATTAGTCCTTGTCCATATCTCACGGGGTTCCTCCATTATAAAGATGAGAACACAAGCCATCAGCTCAGACTTGCTGTGTTCTACAGTTGGTTCCTTGCGTGTTCTGGTGTGTGTTATATCCCGGTCAGTCTTACGTCTTACGATCCGGTCTTACGGATCAGTCTTACCAGACCAGACTTACGTCTGGTAGTGGCTGAACGCTGTGGAATCTTAGGTCCAGGGCCCAGATTTACAAAGCAGTTACACAAGTACTTACGAACCTGGGGCCAGATTCACGAAGCAGTTTACGCAAGTACTTACGAACCTGGGGCCAGATTCACGAAGCAGTTACGCAAGCACTTACGAACCTGGGCCCAGATTCACGAAGCAGTTACGCAAGGACTTACGAACGGGCACATCTTTCCTCAATCTTTGACGGCTTTGGTTACATTTATTAAGCAGTTTACAAGCATGAAAACTTGCCAATCAACTGTTGTTACTGTTATAAACAGCCTCCTGGTGCTTCGGTGCTCATTAACTGTTTAGTAATTGTAAACAAAGTCGCCAAAGATTCAGAAAAGATGGATAGGTTCGTAAGTGCTTGCGTAACTGCTTCGTCAATCTGGCCCTAGAAGTATATAACCCTACAACTCGCCCAACCACTTGGGTGGACGGTAGAGCGACGGTCTCGCTTCATGCAGGTCGGCGTTCAATCCCCGACCGTCCCAACAAGTGGTTGGACACCATTCCTTTCCCACCGTCCCATCCCAAATCCTTATATCCTGACCCCTTCCCAGTGCTATATAGTCGTAATGGCTTGGCGCTTTCCCCCTGATAATTCCCTTACGGTACAACTCTTCCTTTAGCTTCTTTAAGGTTGGTATTTTTCTCCGTCTTGTGTTGTATTTCTGCCGCATTGTATTTCTGCCGCGTTGTATTTCTGCCGCATTGTATTTCTGCCGAGTTGTATTTCTGCCGCATTGTATTTCTGCCGCGTTGTATTTCTGCCGCATTGTATTTCTGCCGAGTTGTATTTTTCATTGTATTGTTTGAAAGAATTCTCTGATCTCAGGGTACTCAGGTGAGACTCATTGGGTACTGGTGTGACTCATTGGGTACTGGTGGGACTCATTGGGTACTGGTGGGACTCATTGGTACTGGTGGGACTCATTGGGTACTGGTAGGACTCATTGGGTACTGGTGGGACTCATTGGGTACTGGTGGGACTCATTGGGTACTGGTAGGACTCATGGGTACTGGTGGGACTCATTGGGTACTGGTGGGACTCATTGGGTACTGGTGGGACTCATGGGTACTGGTAGGACTCATGGGTACTGGTGGGACTCATTGGGTACTGGTGGGACTCATTGGGTACTGGTGGGACTCATGGGTACTGGTAGGACTCATTGGGTACTGGTAGGACTCATGGGTACTGGTAGGACTCATTGGGTACTGGTAGGACTCATGGGTACTGGTAGGACTCATGGGTACTGGTAGGACTCATTGGGTACTGGTAGGACTCATGGGTACTGGTGGGACTCATGGGTACTGGTAGGACTCATGGGTACTGGTAGGACTCATGGGTACTGGTAGGACTCATGGGTACTGGTAGGACTCATTGGGTACTGGTAGGACTCATGGGGTACTGGTGGGACTCATTGGGTACTGGTGGGACTCATGGGTACTGGTAGGACTCATGGGTACTGGTGGGACTCATGGGTACTGGTGGGACTCATGGGTACTGGTAGGACTCATGGGGTACTGGTAGGACTCATGGGTACTGGTAGGACTCATGGGTACTGGTGGGACTCATGGGTACTGGTAGGACTCATGGGGTACTGGTAGGACTCATGGGTACTGGTAGGACTCATGGGTACTGGTAGGACTCATGGGTACTGGTAGGACTCATGGGTACTGGTGGGACTCATGGGTACTGGTAGGACTCATGGGGTACTGGTAGGACTCATGGGTACTGGTGGGACTCATGGGTACTGGTAGGACTCATGGGTACTGGTGGGACTCATTGGGTACTGGTGGGACTCATTGGGTACTGGTGGGACTCATGGGTACTGGTAGGACTCATGGGTACTGGTGGGACTCATTGGGTACTGGTGGGACTCATTGGGTACTGGTGGGACTCATGGGTACTGGTAGGACTCATTGGGTACTGGTAGGACTCATGGGTACTGGTAGGACTCATGGGTACTGGTAGGACTCATGGGTACTGGTAGGACTCATGGGTACTGGTAGGACTCATGGGTACTGGTAGGACTCATGGGTACTGGTGGGACTCATGGGTACTGGTAGGACTCATGGGTACTGGTAGGACTCATGGGTACTGGTAGGACTCATGGGTACTGGTAGGACTCATGGGTACTGGTAGGACTCATGGGGTACTGGTGGGACTCATGGGTACTGGTGGGACTCATGGGTACTGGTAGGACTCATGGGTACTGGTGGGACTCATGGGTACTGGTGGGACTCATGGGTACTGGTGGGACTCATGGGTACTGGTAGGACTCATGGGTACTGGTAGGACTCATGGGTACTGGTAGGACTCATGGGTACTGGTAGGACTCATGGGTACTGGTAGGACTCATGGGTACTGGTAGGACTCATGGGTACTGGTAGGACTCATGGGTACTGGTGGGACTCATGGGTACTGGTGGGACTCATGGGTACTGGTAGGACTCATGGGGTACTGGTAGGACTCATGGGTACTGGTAGGACTCATGGGTACTGGTAGGACTCATGGGTACTGGTAGGACTCATGGGTACTGGTAGGACTCATGGGTACTGGTAGGACTCATGGGTACTGGTGGGACTCATGGGTACTGGTGGGACTCATGGGTACTGGTAGGACTCATGGGTACTGGTGGGACTCATGGGTACTGGTGGGACTCATGGGTACTGGTAGGACTCATGGGTACTGGTAGGACTCATGGGTACTGGTGGGACTCATGGGTACTGGTGGGACTCATGGGTACTGGTAGGACTCATGGGTACTGGTAGGACTCATGGGTACTGGTAGGACTCATGGGTACTGGTAGGACTCATGGGTACTGGTAGGACTCATGGGTACTGGTGGGACTCATGGGTACTGGTGGGACTCATGGGTACTGGTGGGACTCATGGGTACTGGTGGGACTCATGGGTACTGGTGGGACTCATGGGTACTGGTAGGACTCATGGGTACTGGTAGGACTCATGGGTACTGGTAGGACTCATGGGTACTGGTAGGACTCATGGGTACTGGTAGGACTCATGGGTACTGGTGGGACTCATGGGTACTGGTGGGACTCATGGGGTACTGGTAGGACTCATGGGTACTGGTGGGACTCATGGGTACTGGTGGGACTCATGGGTACTGGTAGGACTCATGGGTACTGGTAGGACTCATGGGTACTGGTGGGACTCATGGGTACTGGTGGGACTCATGGGTACTGGTGGGACTCATGGGTACTGGTAGGACTCATGGGTACTGGTGGGACTCATGGGTACTGGTGGGACTCATGGGTACTGGTAGGACTCATGGGTACTGGTGGGACTCATGGGTACTGGTGGGACTCATGGGTACTGGTGGGACTCATGGGTACTGGTAGGACTCATGGGTACTGGTGGGACTCATGGGTACTGGTGGGACTCATGGGTACTGGTAGGACTCATGGGTACTGGTAGGACTCATGGGTACTGGTAGGACTCATGGGTACTGGTAGGACTCATGGGTACTGGTAGGACTCATGGGTACTGGTGGGACTCATGGGTACTGGTGGGACTCATTGGGTACTGGTGGGACTCATGGGTACTGGTAGGACTCATGGGGTACTGGTAGGACTCATGGGTACTGGTAGGACTCATGGGTACTGGTAGGACTCATTGGTACTGGTAGGACTCATGGGTACTGGTAGGACTCATGGGTACTGGTAGGACTCATGGGTACTGGTAGGACTCATTGGGTACTGGTAGGACTCATGGGTACTGGTGGGACTCATGGGTACTGGTAGGACTCATGGGTACTGGTAGGACTCATGGGTACTGGTGGGACTCATGGGTACTGGTGGGACTCATGGGTACTGGTGGGACTCATGGGTACTGGTGGGACTCATGGGGTACTGGTAGGACTCATGGGTACTGGTAGGACTCATGGGTACTGGTGGGACTCATGGGTACTGGTGGGACTCATGGGTACTGGTAGGACTCATGGGTACTGGTAGGACTCATTGGGTACTGGTAGGACTCATTGGGTACTGGTAGGACTCATGGGTACTGGTAGGACTCATGGGTACTGGTGGGACTCATGGGTACTGGTGGGACTCATTGGGTACTGGTAGGACTCATGGGTACTGGTAGGACTCATGGGTACTGGTAGGACTCATGGGTACTGGTAGGACTCATGGGTACTGGTGGGACTCATGGGTACTGGTAGGACTCATGGGTACTGGTAGGACTCATTGGGTACTGGTAGGACTCATTGGGTACTGGTAGGACTCATGGGTACTGGTAGGACTCATTGGGTACTGGTAGGACTCATTGGGTACTGGTAGGACTCATGGGTACTGGTGGGACTCATTGGGTACTGGTGGGACTCATGGGTACTGGTGGGACTCATGGGTACTGGTAGGACTCATGGGTACTGGTAGGACTCATGGGTACTGGTAGGACTCATGGGTACTGGTAGGACTCATGGGTACTGGTAGGACTCATGGGGTACTGGTAGGACTCATTGGGTACTGGTAGGACTCATTGGGTACTGGTGGGACTCATGGGTACTGCTGGGACTCATGGGGTACTGGTAGGACTCATGGGGTACTGGTAGGACTCATTGGGTACTGGTAGGACTCATGGGTACTGGTAGGACTCATTGGGTACTGGTAGGACTCATGGGTACTGGTGGGACTCATGGGTACTGGTGGGACTCATGGGGTACCGGGGGAACTCAGAACCACCGGTGGAGAACCGGTAAAGGAACCAGAATGCAGCTTTAAGCACAGAGAATGAACCAGTGAGAGAGCACAGACAAGCGAACATTGATCCCCGTCTGTGGGACGTCCTGGACCCCGTCTGTGGGACGTCCTGGTCCTCGTCTGTGGGACGTCCTGGACCCCGTCTGTGGGACGTCCTGGTCCTCGTCTGTGGGACGTCCTGATCCCCGTCTGTGGGACGTCCTGGACCCCGTCTGTGGGACGTCCTGGTCCCACATATATATGCCTTTCTTGGTAATAAAATAGTCACAGGTTAAACACATTCTAACTGGGATTTTTTATTTTAATATATAATGCATGTTATTTAACCTTTTATTTTTGGACCTGTCGACGTTATACACAAAAGCATGTCACGCTGTATATTCCAATCGAATTAATTTATTACAAATAGATTTTTTTTATCGCCAACAGTGACTTTCGAAAGTAATAAAAATACCGATTAAAAATACACGAGAATTTTGTCTCTCAGCGTTCACCATCCCCCTCTTTCCTTACTCAAAAAAATAAATAAATAAATAAAAATATTCATTATTAAATCGAGTTTTAAAAATGAATATTTCTGGGACATGAGGAAGTGTGTCCGGCTGGGCGAAGCCATCAGTTTTATGGAGTTTAACGGAATATATTGTCAAGGGGAGAGGGCCGGCTTGGTATATAGGGATTTCGGGTTGCCTTTTTGGACAGTGAGGGACCACTAGGGGTGAAAAAAGAGGGGTCTTAAATGTCGAATTCATGCGACGTGTGAGTTGGTGTCTGCGTTCTCACCTAGTTGTACTTGCGGTGAGGGGAAAGGGTTGAGCTTCTGTTCTTTGGTCCCGCCTCTCAACCGTCACTCAACTGGTGTACAGGTTCCTGAGCCTACTGGGCTCTATCATATCTACATTATAAACTGTGTATGGAGTCAGCCTCCACCACATCACTGCCTAATGCATTCCATCCGTTAACTACTCTGACACTGAAAAAGTTCCTTCTAACGTCTCTGTGGCTCATGTGGGTACTCAGTTTCCACCTGTGTCCCTTGTTCGCGTCCCGCCAGTGTTGAATAATCCATCCTTATCTACCTTGCTCATTTCCCTGTGTGTACATATATATATATATATATATATATATATATATATATATATATATATATATATATATATATATATATATATATATATATAGGACTGAGGGCACCGAGTGCTGTCGGGAATTAGGTTAAGGGTCTGACGACTTCCATTTTTTTTACAGTCAGTGTGGCCTAGTGGTGAAAGTACTGGACACGCCAGGGTGCATGGAGCCCATGAGCTTGGCTTGTAAGCTTGTACACATATATCGTCAACATACCTGCAGGAGATGGCGGGTTTTGGGTCTAATCCATCCAGAACTCTCTGCTCAATAGTACCCATGTTAAAATAAATATGGTACGATGACATATTTGTTTAAGTTCCGGATACCGAAGGACTGTTGAAGGAAGTTTTCGAGCAAAACTCCGTTTTAAAGTTCACTTATGAGGTGGAGAGGGGGGGGGGTAAGCTGCTTTTCTAGATGTAGCAGTCATGCAAGGGAACGGCAGGTTTCATCATGCAGTATACACTAAGGAGACAAACATAGGGATGTGCCTTATCGCTGACAGCGACTGCCCGGAGAGATACAAAGTGTTGTGAACGCTTACGTTGACCGAGCTCTCACTCACAGCTCAGGGTGGAAGCAGGTGGCTCAGGAGTTATGTAGATAAGGAAGATTTTGGTCAACAGTGGTTTCTCCATGGTTATGTCGAAGACATCATAAAAAGGAAGGTGCCGAGGTGTGCATCAGGGAACGGATCAACTAATGCCGTAACACCCGTACTTGCAATGAAATTGTTCCACAGAAACTTTTTCTCCACGGCCCACACAGCAGTGGAAAGAACCCTAAAAGAGATCATTGAGAGAACGATGTCACCAAAGATTACCACAAAACTAATAAACTAACCAAACCAAAACCAATAACTTTTAAACTGGTTGAAAAATATAGCATATTATAAGAGTAAGAAAACCACCAACCTGCTAATGAAGAATTCTCCCGATTGTCAGCCCCAACGATCTCAGTATATAGGCAAGACAACAACATCTCTCTCAAGGCGTTTAACAATGCACAAACAACAGGGCTCCATCAAGGAACACATAATCGCCACACACAACGAGACAATCACAGGCGATATTTTGACGAGCAACACCGAAATAATTAATAGATGCAATGACAATAGAAGACTAGACATCAGTGAATCATAGCATATCAAGATGGTCTAGACCAGCCATCAATAACCAGCTAATACAGAATTACGCTCTTCCTTCTTCAAGACCCCGAGCCAACGTAGAGGACCGAATGACCCAGCAACAGGAACGGAAGCAACCAGAAGAACATAAACTGCCAACGTGTCTCAGTCTTATGTTGGTACATTTAATACCTTATCAATATCCCCATGTAATGTCATTATATTATGTCTTACCTATTTATCTTCATGTTCCTGCCCACCTCACCATAAGAAGATAAAACCCGCGCTAAGCACCCTAGAATTTGTCTTTGAGAATGTAAGGAGTGACCTTGCGAAACGCCTCACCAGGCGTCACATCCAATAAAAAGTGTAAAAATGAACTTTGGAGAGTTCACTTTTCAACCTCCTGCTTCAGTGAAGAAAAACATACAAAATATTGAGAAGATTCGTGGCAGAATCATCATTTAAAACTTTCTGCCGTTTTTAAGGACATATGTTTAAAAGAAAGACTGCTACCAATATATATATATATATATATATATATATATATATATATATATATATATATATATATATATATATGAAAATGAGTTTTTATTCGCATATAGTCCTGGGGACCATTCAGGCTTGTTTGCATATATATATATATATATATATATATATATATATATATATATATATATACACGCAGAATGGAGTGTGTTGTAGATTTTGATGGTCAATTAGTACATACTAACAAAGCCACAACCCGACTTAACTAAGATCATCTAATAATTCTTTTTTGGGGAAAAAAAAAAATCTATTGTGTATCGCTGAGAGGACGCTCCCGTCTCCATGGTAACCACAAACAAAACCTTCTGTTTATAGCCCAAAGCTGCCGCTTGTTTACCCTGGCGAACCAACAATAGACAGGCTATTCAAGGTTAACGATCTATCTAGAAGGTAGGGAGGGGGGGGGGGGTACCGGTGCCGTAAACTGTTTCTCTGTGTTTCTATTCAATTTCCAGTATACCAAGTTTGCAACATGGGTATGTTTGGAGCTGTTGCATAGAGCGGAACTGCGCATATTACAGGAACACACTGTGGCAACACTGCCTCAGCTGGCGGTGAGAGGGGGGAGGGGTAGGGGGGAGGTATAGTCAAGGAGGTAGGAAGGAGGTATACTCTATACATATGAAGGTATACTCTATACACAGTGAGGTATACTCTATACACATATGGAGGAATACTCTATTCACATGGAGGTATACTCTATACACATGGAGGTATACTCTATACACATGGAGGTATACTCTATACACATGGAGGTATACTCAACACACATGGAGGTATACTCTACAC
Organism: Procambarus virginalis; assembly: GCA_020271785.1. Classification (NCBI taxonomy): domain Eukaryota; kingdom Metazoa; phylum Arthropoda; class Malacostraca; order Decapoda; family Cambaridae; genus Procambarus; species Procambarus virginalis. The sequence continues at coordinate 6,409,517 of WNGS01167104.1, read as the reverse complement.
ACATGGAGGTATACTCAACACACATGGACGTATACTCTACACACATGGAGGTATACTCTACACACATGGAGGTATACTCAACACACATGGAGGTATACTCTATACACATGGAGGTATACTCTACACACATGGAGGTATACTCAACACACATGGAGGTATACTCTACACACATGGAGGTATACTCTACACACATGGAGGTAAACTCTATGCACATGGAGGTATACTCTACACACATGGAGGTATACTCTACACACATGGAGGTATACTCTACACATATGGAGGTATACTCAACACACATGGAGGTATACTATACACACATGGAGGTATACTCTATACACATATGGAGGTATACTCTATGCACATGAAGGTATACTCTCTTCACATGGAGGTATACTCTACACACATGGAGGTATACTCAACACACATGGAGGTATACTCTATACACATGGAGGTATACTCAACACATGGAGGTATACTCTATACACATGGAGGTATACTCAACACACATGGAGGTATACTCTACACACATGGAGGTATACTCAACACACATGGAGGTATACTCAACACACATGGAGGTATACTCTATACACATTGAGGTATACTCACACACATGGAGGTATACTCTATACACATGGAGGTATACTCTACACACATGGAGGTATACTCTATACACAAGGAGGTATACTCTACACACATGGAGGTATACTCTACACACATAGAGGTATGCTCTATACATATGAAGGTATACTCTATTCACATGGAGGTATACTTTACACACATGGAGGTATACTCTACACACATGGAGGTATACTCTATACATAAGGAGGTATACTCTATATACAAGGAGGTATNCTTCACCTGCTGCCTCTACCAGCATCTTCACCTGCTGCCTCTACCAGTGTCTTCACCTGCTGCCTCTACCAGCATCTTCACCTGCTGCCTCTACCAGCATCTTCACCTGCTGCCTCTACCAGCATCTTCACCTGCTGCCTCTACCAGCATCTTCACCTGCTGCCTCTACCAGTGTCTTCACCTGCTGCCTCTACCAGCATCTTCACCTGCTGCCTCTACCAGTGTCTTCACCTGCTGCCTCTACCAGCATCTTCACCTGCTGGCCTCTACCAGCATCTTCACCTGCTGCCTCTACCAGCATCTTCACCTGCTGCCTCTACCAGTGTCTTCACCTGCTGCCTCTACCAGCATCTTCACCTGCTGCCTCTACCAGCATCTTCACCTGCTGCCTCTACCAGGTCTTCACCTGCTGCCTCTACCAGCATCTTCACCTGCTGCCTCTACCAGGATATCACCATTTTTTCTTGCAATATTTTCTGGCTTTCCCCATTAATATAGCATTATCTTCTCCCTCACTATTTCCTCTCCCTCACATCTCATCTCCTCAGCCTCCCTCCTCTCCCTCCCTCTCCCTCTCTCTCCCTCACTCTCTTCCCTCCATCTCGAGGCCTAATTATCTTCCCTCCATCTCGACCGAACTCAGTCCATGTAACCCTCTAATACCCACTCCCTTCTCTGCACCTCTCCCTCCCTCCCTTCATGAAGGTCTCCCTCTCTCCCTCCCTTCATGAAGGTCTCCCTCTCTCCCTCACTTCATGAAGCTCTCCCTCTCTCCCGCCTGCTCTTCACGTCACCCCTTCCCGCCTCTCCATCACTCAGCACTGGCTGCCACCCATCACGCCTGACTTGCGTTACTGGTGACGGCTGTTACAGCACTGGAACCTCATCGTGTGTGTGTGTGTGGGGGGTGTGTGGGTGTGTGTGTGTGTGTGTGTGTGTGGTGTGTGTGTGTGTGTATGTGTGTACTCACCTATTTGTTCTCGCTTATTTGCGCCTGCAGGGTCGAGCGCTGGCTCCTCGATTCCACCTTTCTAGCCTTCGGTTGTTTAAATTAGTGACTCCTGTCCTTTTCTATCATATCTAGTTGTAAAGCTTTGAATAGCGTTTGTTTCCACAACCTGAGTCCACCAGATTTTTGAAGAAGAAAAACAATGGGTCCACCAGAACAATCAGAGGAAGTTTTTTCATATATATCTACATAGCCAACATACTCAATGAAAGATCAGTATACCAATCTTGAATTAGTTAATTCAAGATTGGTATATTCTAATTAATAAATTTGGTTTCACAGAATATCAAATAACATTTAATTCTTAACTCTGTCAGTGTTGAATTATACAACTGGATACTGAAGAGTGCAGGTACTCAAGTATCTCTACACCTCAGTATCTCTACACCTCAGTATCTCTACACCTCAGTATCTCCACATCTCAGTATCTCTACACCTCAGTATCTCTACACCTCAGTATCTCTACACCTCAGTATCTCCACATCTCAGTATCTCTACACCTCAGTATCTCTACACCTCAGTATCTCTACACCTCAGTATCTCCACATCTCAGTATCTCTACACCTCAGTATCTCTACACCTCAGTATCTCTACATCTCAGTATCTCCACATCTCAGTATCTCTACACCTCAGTATCTCTACACCTCAGTATCTCCACATCTCAGTATCTCTACATCTCAGTATCTCTACACCTCAGTATCTCCACATCTCAGTATCTCTACACCTCAGTATCTCCACACCTCAGTATCTCTACACCTCAGTATCTCTACACCTCAGTATCTCCACATCTCAGTATCTCTACACCTCAGTATCTCTACACCTCAGTATCTCCACACCTCAGTATCTCTACACCTCAGTATCTCTACACCTCAGTATCTCTACACCTCAGTATCTCCACATCTCAGTATCTCTACACCTCAGTATCTCTACACCTCAGTATCTCTACACCTCAGTATCTCTACACCTCAGTATCTCCACACCTC
>WNGS01167104.1:6390586-6400762 GCA_020271785.1 Procambarus virginalis | reverse complement strand
ATCAGTGTCACATCTGTGTCACATCAGTGTCACATCAGTGTCACATCTGTGTGTCACATCTGTGTCACATCTGTGTCACATCTGTCACATCTGTGTCACATCATGTATCTCATCATCTGTCACAATCAATGTCACATCTGTGTCACATCTGAGTCACATCAGTGTCACATCTGTGTCACATCAGTGTCACATCTGTGTCACATCTGTGTCACATCTGTATCACATCTGTGTCACATCTGTGTCACATCTGTGTCACATCTGAGTCACATCAGTGTCACATCTGTGTCACATCAGTGTCACATCTGTATTACATCTGTGTCACATCTGTGTCACATATGTGTCACATCTGTCACATCTGTGTCACATCATATATCACATCTGTGTCACATCAATGTCACATTTGTGTCACATCAGTGTCACATCTGTGTCACATCATGTCACATCTGTATCACATCTGTGTCACATCAATGTCACATCTGTCAAATCTGTATCACATCTGTGTCACATCTGTGTCACATCTGTCACATCTGTGTCACATCTGTGTCACATCTGTCACTTCTGTCACATCTGTGTCACATCAGTGTCACATCTGTGTCACATCTGTATCACATCTGTGTCACATCTGTATCACATCTGTGTCACATCTGTGTCACATCTGTGTCACATCAGTGTCACATCTGTGTCACATCTGTGTCACATCTGTGTCACATAAGTGTCACATGTGATACAGATGTGTATCACATCTGTCACATCTGTGTCACATCTATGTCACATCTGTGTCACATCTGTCACATCTGTGTCACATCTGTCACATCTGTGTCACATCTGTGTCACATCTGTGTCACATCTGTGTCACATAAGTGTCACATAAGTGTCACATAAGTGTCACATCTGTGTCACATCTATGTCACATAAGTGTCACATCTGTGTCACATAAGTGTCACATCTGTATCACATCTGTATCACATCTGTGTCACATCTGTCACATCTGTATCACATCTGTGTCACATCTGTGTCACATCAGTGTCACATCTGTGTCACATCTGTGTCACATCAGTGTCACATCTGTATCACATCTGTGTCACATCTGTGTCACATCTGTGTCACATCTGTGTCACATAAGTGTCACATAAGTGTCACATCTGTGTCACATCTGTGTCACATAAGTGTCACATCAGTGTCACATCTGTGTCACATCAGTGTCACATCAGTGTCACATCTGTGTCACATCTGTGTCACATAAGTGTCACATAAGTGTCACATAAGTGTCACATCAGTGTCACATCTGTGTCACATCTGTGTCACATCAGTGTCACATCTGTATCACATCTGTGTCACATCTGTATCACATCTGTATCACATCTGTGTCACATCTGTGTCACATCTGTATCACATCTGTGTCACCTCTGTATCACATCTGTATCACATCTGTGTCACATCTGTGTCACATAAGTCACATGTGATGCAGATGTGTGTCACATAAGTGTCACACGTGATACAGATGTGTGTCACATCTGTGTCACATCTGTATCACATCTGTATCACATCTGTGTCACATCTGTGTCACATCTGTATCACATCTGTGTCACATCTGTGTCACATCTGTGTCACATCTGTGTCACATCTGTGTCACATCTGTGTCACCTCTGAATCACATCAATACAGTTCCGGAGTGTTCAACTTCGCTTTGTTTTTTTTCACTCCAAAACTTTCCGAACATTTTTGAAACTGTCAGTGGAACGAGAGACGTTTATTTACGCGGGAAGGGAAAGGGAGCTGATAACGGGATTGGTTGTCTGGGTGGCTGACGTCACCAGGGGTGACAGGTGACGTCACAGAAGATAACAGTGACGTCACGAGGGGTGGCAGCGATATCCGCTGTATTTTTTTTTTTTACCCAAGATATTCTCTACCACAGATGCGTCAAATTCATTGTTTTCATTGCTATAGACACACACACACACGAGGGGGGGTTGTGGATGGCTGGTGGCTGAGTGGTCAGCGCTCGGGATTCGTAATCGTAGGGTCTGGGGGATCGATCCCGGTGATGGTGGAAATAGGGTTAATATGTGTGTTTACAAAAGGTGAAATGTAATTCGGACCAGATTACACATTCTCGCATACATAGCGAATACCTAATAGTACCTAATAGTACATAGTTGCTATATCCATATAGCAACGGGAAATAAACAGTGCTATAAGAAGACCGCTTATATCAACTGGTGTATAGGTTCCTGAGCCTATTGGGCTCTATCATATCTACACTTGAAACTGTGTATGGAGTCAGCCTCCACCACATCACTGCCTAATGCATTCCATCCGTTAACTACTCTGACACTGAAAAACTTCCTTCTAACGTCTCTGTGGCTCATGTGGGTACTCAGTTTCCACCTGTGTCCCCTTCTTCGCGTCCCACAAGTGTTGAATAGTTTGTCTTTATCATCACCTGTCAATTCCCCTGAGAATTGTGTATGTGGTGATCATGTCTCCTCAAGCTCTTTTGTCCTCCAGCTCCTCTTCTGAGGTGCGGTTAATGTAGTTTTTCTTCGATTTATTTGAGGAAAGACTTCATGAAGACTGCTTTATTCTCTGTGTGACATGTCTGAATTTCTTCCCTCCGTGACCTATCCCACTTTCTTCCCGGGCATAAAGTCTTATCACACCAGGCAGCGTCTGGTGAGGATGCCAGTGGGTACTTTTTGTCCCAGAACTTCACAAGACGCAAACATTTCTTGTCTCAAACTTCTCCTCAAACTCCAGTTTGGAGAATTAATAATTCCTGGTTCTTTGTCCATCATAAATACCTTGAGGGCAGGGGTTATCTTGAGGTTATCTTGAGATGATTTCGGGGCTGTAGTGTCCCCGCGGCCCGGTCCTCGACCAGGCCTCCACCACCCAGGAAGCAGCCCGTGACAGCTGACTAACTCCCAGGTACCTATTTTACTGCTAGGTAACAGGGGCATAGGGTGAAAGAAACTCTACCCATTGTTTCTCGCCGGCGCCTGGGATCGAACCCATTACCACAGGATCACAAGTCCAGCGTGCTGTCCGCTCGGCCGACCGGCTCCCTTTAAGGGGGGGGGGAGCTTTATTAACTAAATAACAGATTTAAATTCCCTCTGAGCTTTATTTGACGCTCAAGTGAGCTTTATTTCGTGAGTATGTATTGGGGAATATTACTAATTCACTCAGGTTGGGCAGGTTGTGAGGTGAGTATGAGTCTTGAATTCTGCAGCGTGAGGGTCGTATTGTGGCATTTGTTGTCTGTTTGTGTCAGCTGTGGTGCCATGCAGGTGTCCTGGGTGCCAGGTGTGTGTGGGGGGCCAGCTGTGGTGCCATGCAGGTGCCCTGGGTGCCAGGTGTGTGTGGGGGGGCCAGCTGTGGTGCCATGCAGGTGTCCTGGGTGCCAGGTGTGTGTGGGGGGCCAACTGTGGCAGCGTGGTCCAGCAAGATGCCTCTCTCTCTCTCTCACGCCTCCAGGATGCTGAGGAGAATCGTGACTTATCAAGATGAAGGAGATGCTGGCCCACTTACACCGCCCGGAGACCACTTTTCTCCCGTCACGAAGTATTGAACGCCTTGTGAACGCTGATGTTGACAGTGCGCTGCGCTCTCCGCAGTTGCCGACTCAACAAACCCAAAACGCTGCGCGTAAACTGTTGTGTTTCCTAAGCTTACTGCGCATGACTACATTTTACGTTATGATGTATCATCATTGACGCGTTGTGCATGATCCACCATACTCTGCTGACCCGGCAGTTGCATTCTTGGAACTTCCGAACGAATTTTCCGAGCCTCCAAGTGCATTTCAGATCCACCAACTGCATTCAGAGTCTCCAAGTGCATTATAGATCCACCAACTGTATTTCAGAGTCTCCAAGTGTATTTCAGATCCACCAACTGTATTTCAGAGCCTCCAAGTGCATTATAGATCCACCAACTGTATTTCAGAGTCTCCAAGTGCATTATAGATCCACCAACTGTATTTCAGAGTCTCCAAGTGCATTATAGATCCACCAACTGTATTTCCGAGCCTCCAAGCGCATTTCAGATCCTGAGATTGTATTTTAGAACCTTCAAGTGCATTATAGATCCTCAGATTGTATTTCAGAGCCTCCAAATGCATTTCAGATCCACCAACTGTATTTCAGAGTCTCCAATAGCATTTCAGAGACTCCAGTTGTATCATAAAGTCTTCATTTGCATTTCAAACCGAGCAACAGCGAGTATATCTGGTACACTCGTCGGCTGGTTTACGGCTGGGTTTACACCCCAGGACGGCTGCCGCATGCCACCACAGCCTCGTTGTTCCGGCCTACTGGTCAGTATCCTCCCGTTCACGTCTGGAGGCTGTGCAAGTCTGACATATTCAGACTTGAATATTCTTCGTGTCCCGCTCCTGGTGTGTGTAAAACCTCGATATCAACTACACCAAAAAAAGAAAAAAACAAAACAAGCAAGGAGGATAGATGGCAAAGCCTTTATGCTATCGTGCATCTGATATCACACAACTTACAATGAGAAAAGAAGGCACAATTTATATAAGGTTATCGGTAGTTGGTATTGCAATTTTACTGCCGTCGGTAACTGATATCGCAGTTAAAACTATTGCAAACTATTGCAGCTGGTCAGTCACAATACGGGGCTGGAGAGCTGACGCCCAACCCCACACTGAGGATGAAGAGTCCCACCTAGGATAGTTAGGTTTGGTTATGTTAGGTTTGATTAGATTAGATTAGGTTAGGTTTGATTACATTAGGTTTGGTTAGGTTAGGTTAGGTTAGGTTTGATTAGGTTTGATTAGGTTAGGTTAGGTTTGATTAGGTTAGGTTAGGTTTGATTAGGTTTGATTAGGTTAGGTTAGGTTTGATTAGGTTTGATTAGGTTAGGTTAGGTTAGGTTAGCGACATAAATACAAACCCTTTTCCATTTCGTCAGTTTCAATAGTACAAAATTCTACTTTCTAAGTGTCCATTACGTCAATATATATGTACGATAGCCCACATAGTTACTATAAGTACTATCTAAACAGGAGGATGGGCTGTGTGTGTGTGTGTGTGTGTGTGTGTATGTATTCACCTAGTTGTACTCACCTAGTTGTGCTTGCGGGGGTTGAGCTCTGTTCTTTCAGCCCGCCTCTCAACCGTCAATCAACTGTTACTAACTACTCTTTTTTTTCACCACACCACACACACACACACACACACACACACACACACACACACACACACACACACACACACACACCACACACACACCAGGAAGCAGGCCGTGACAGCTGACTAACTCCCAGGTACCTATTTACTGCTAGAACAAGGGCATAAGGTGAAAGAAACTCTGCCCATTGTTTCTCGCCGGCGCCCGTGATCGAACCCGGGACCACAGGATCACGCGTCCAGCGTGCTGTCCGCTCAGCCACCGTGTGTGTACTCACCTATATGTACTCACCTATTGTGTCTGCAGGATCGAGCATTGACTCTTGGATCCCGCCTTTCGAGCATCAGTTGTTTACAGCAATGACTCCTATCCCATTCCCTATCATACCTAGTTTTAAATTATGAATAGTATTGGCTTCCACAACCTGTTCCTTAAGTGCATTCCATTTTCCCACTACTCTCACGCTAAAGAAAACTTCCTAACATCTCTGTGACTCATCTGAGTTTCTAACTTCCATCCATGTCCCCTCGTTCTGTTACTATTCCGTGTGAACATTTCGTCTATGTCCACTCTGTCAATCCCTCTGAGTATTTTATACGTTCCTATCATGTCCCCCCTCTCCCTTCTTCTTTCTAGTGTCGTAAGGCATAGTTCCCCCAGGCGCTCCTCATACCCCATCCCTCGTAGCTCTGGGACGAGTCTCGTTGCAAACCTCTGAACCTTTTCCAGTTTCATTATGTGCTTCTTTAGATGGGGACTCCATGATGAGGCGGCATACTCTAAGACTGGCCTCACGTAGGCAGTGTAAAGAGCCCTAAATGCCTCCTTACTTAGGTTTCTGAATGATGTTCTAACTTTTGCCAGTGTAGAGTACGCTGCTGTCGTTATCCTATTTATATGTGCCTCAGGAGATAGATTAGGTGTTACGTCCACACCCAGGTCTCTTTCGCGCGTCGTCACAGGTAGGCTGTTCCCCTTCATTGTGTACTGTCCCTTTGGTCTCCTATCTCCTAGTCCCATTTCCATAACTTTACATTTGCTCGTGTTGAATTCCAGTAGCCATTTCTCTGACCATCTCTGCAACCTGTTCAGGTCCTCTTGGAGGATCCTGCAATCCTCATCTGTCACAACTCTTCTCATCAACTTTGCGTCATCCGCAAACATCGACATGTAGGACTCTACACCCGTAAACATGTCGTTAACATATACAAGAAATAGAATTGGTCCCAGCACCGATCCTTGTGGTACTCCACTTGTTACTGTTCGCCAGTCCGACTTCTCGCCCCTTACCGTAACTCTTTGGCTCCTTCCTGTTAGGTAGTTCCTTATCCATGCTAGGACCTTTCCCCCTACCCCCGCCTGCCTCTCGAGTTTGAATAGCAGTCTCATGTGCGGTACTGTATCAAAGGCTTTTTGGCAGTCCAGAAATATGCAGTTNTAGATTTATGGGTATAAATTAGATAAGTTTAGATTTAGGAAAGACTTGGGTAAATACTGGTTCAGTAACAGGGTTGTTGATTTGTGGAACCAATTGCCGCGTAACATTGTGGAGGTGGGGTCCCTCGATTGTTTCAAGCACGGGTTGGACATGTATATGAGTGGGATTGGGTGGTTATAGATAGGAGCTGCCTCGTATGGCCAATAGGCCTTCTGCAGTTGCCTTTGTTCTTATGTTCTTATGTTCTTGTGTTCTTAGACAGAAAGATCCCAAGGCGCGTACTGAATTAGATACAAAATCAGCGTTATATATTTACGGTGAATATAGGACACATTAAAGAGGATACATGTATCATGGCTCCTACCTTGAGCTTCTTTGAAGATTGTTCAACCATGACACGTGTTAAAATACGCAGGTGTTTAAAATTAGAGATGAACGCAGGTTTCAAATAAGTCACTCTTGTAGAGTGAGATCATAAGTGACTTAAGCATAGTACTTCCCACAGCTATCTTTAATAGGCCTAAATTTCTCCATTTTGAATCCGCTGTTGTGAGTTTTGCATTAATATTGCAGTCTAGGTTATAAAATCATAACCTATAACCCCTAAAACTCTTTATAACTAATCAACTCTTCTTCAACAAAAGATTAGACCCCGGCCATCCAAAAAAATATATATTACAAATTCACTCATTCAAAATTCAATTTTCAGAAGTCAAATCCATCAAACCTTTTAATATTCAACCTCAAATACAATTTATGTATGACATATCAGTCCAATACTCGTCCAATACTTGTCCAATACCTGGACAGTTTGCTATTTACGTCCAGCTCTCAGGTTATGGGGAAATGTCAATTCATGACAGCCACGGAAAATATTCTGCAGTCAGTATCTCAACTTCTGATTTCAGAATTCGATCTTTAAACTGAGAAAGGTCTTAGGTGCGACCGAAAATTTCGGTGGTAACGAATTGTTCATTGTTAACTAATAGTTCGGTGTTAACGAATTGTTAAGCAATTAACGAATATAGTTCGATAGTTACGAATACTTTGATAGTGACGAAGAGCTCAGGAGTATAGCGGTGTAAACTCATACACAAACATACACATACACAGTGTAAACTGTGTACACTCTCCAACACAGTATAGTTACTTACCCAGCTACGGGCTCACCATAGCCCGTGCTACTTGGAACTTTTGTTCCAAGTAGCGAAACTTTAACAACAACAACAACCCTCACCCGTTCCCCCCACACCCACACACAGACACTAAGGAGAAGCTGCAAGACGTCCTGAACAAAGTGAAGGAATGGTCCAACAAAAGGCTGCTACAGTTTAACTCAAGCAAGTGTAAAGTGATCTGTGTGGTTAAAAGGAGGAGGCCAGACACAAAGAATCATTTGGAAGATGAATCCTTCAAGAATCTCATGAAGAGAACGATATGACGGGCTTCAGGGGACCTGTCTCATGAAGCCCGCCTGTTTGTTAAGACAAGAACTGCCCTTAGAAACGCCACAATGTCAGACCAATCGTCGAGTATGCAGCTCCGACGTGCAGTCCGTATCTAGGTCAAACATTAGGTGAAATAAGAGAAACTTCACAGGTACGCCACCAGACTAATTCAATTATACCACGTCACTAGAAGACAGAGGAGTTAAGTGAGACATGATCACCACCTACAAAATTCTCAACAGAATTGAGAGGATGTACAAAGACAAACTATTTAGAACGGGTAGAACACGAACAAGGGGACACAGGTAGAAACCTAGTACCCAGATGAGCCACAGAGGCGTTAGAAAGAACTTTTTCAGTGTCAGAGTAGTTAACAGGTGGAATGCATTAGGAAGTAATGTGGTGGAGGCTGACTCCATACACAGTTTCAAATGTAGATATGATAGAGCCCAATAGGCTCAGGAACCTGTACCCCAGTTGATTGACGGTTGAGAGGCGAGACCATAGAGCCAGAGCTCAACCCCCGCAAGCACAACTAGGTGAGTACGCTGTAAGCAGTGTAACCCCCCCCCTACATACAAGACAGAGCCTCCAACCTGTCTGTCAACCTCTCTAATGTTCCATTCAAAGTTGATCAAACTCTAATTACCTTAAAAAAAAAACTTTGTCACAGGTGGTAGTGTTGGCCCCTCTGACCTGGCCTCGACCCTCAGGTGTGGGGAAATATGTCCCTCACAGGTGGTAGTGTTGGGCCCTCTGACCTGGCCTCGACCCTCAGGTGTGGGAAATATGTCCCTCACAGGTGGTAGTCTTGGACCCTCTGACCTGACCTCGAACCTCAGGTGTGGGAAATATGTCCCTCACAGGTGGTAGTCTTGGACCCTCTGACCTGACCTCGAACCTCAGGTGTGGGAAATATGTCCCTCACAGGTGGTAGTCTTGGACCCTCTGACCTGACCTCGAACCTCAGGTGTGGGAATATGTCCCTCACAGGTATGCATAAATCAATTATAATTGTACAGAATAATATAAATGTATGATAAATTGCCCTTTGTTTAGATCTAATTACCTTGAGGACAATGCGTAGTTACGTCTGTGGCAGGAATGCTGGAACTACCCTCACAGGTCGTTACTGCTCTGATCTGAGGCGATTGGGCTATTAAAATCACCTTCTTATGGTTCTTATTCATTCAAGGTAGAGGAAATCTAAGTTAATACTTTGAAAGTTTATGTCAAATGAATAATATAGAAAGTTGATGTTACGATCAGTAATATAATAAGCCTTACATTGGCTCTAGGAGACTCGAACCCCGGTCCCCATGCATGTAAGGTCGAAGCTGTATCAAACTTATCTTAACAATAAACTTGTACAATGACTCTTGAATGGTGAAGGGGGGGTGGGGGAGGGAGATGCGCCATCCTTCACCAACTTAGGAAGGTTCTGCGCAAGCTAGAACTCCCTGTAGAACAATAATTGCAGAACTTTTATAGCGAACGTTGAAGTTTGTTCAGTCAGCAGGGCAGATCAACCACCCTAGTTCCCGCTCGTGTTAACTATCCTCAATTTCCAAAGTTGCTTGTCTACGAGCCTGTGGGATGTAGGGTGCTTCTAGGCCGGTTGTAAATATAAAAAAAAACACAAATTCTATGCAGCAATCATTAAAAATTCCTGACTAATTCTTTGATTAAATTGGGTATTATATATAATAATTTTATATTTTCTAGAATATATATTCGCTAGCAGCAGGAGTCATTCCTAACACACCAGCTGGTCCTCCTAACGGTCCCCAACGTCAAGAAACGGTCGTACTAATGGGCTCTTTATCCTAACCACAACCAGAGGCCCCAAAACAGAAAACGGGACAGTGTGTCAATTTCACGAGTCACTTCCATTTCTAGCACTACGATTTTGTGGCCCAAGGCAGAGCGTACGTCAAAAATGAAACGTTCTACTAGGAGAACGGGTTAGTCTAGGGAGCCGGTCGGCCGAGCGGACAGCACGCTGGACTTGTGATCCTGTGGTCCTGGGTTCGATCCCAGGCGCCGGCGAGAAACAATAGGCACAGTTTCTTTCACCCTATGCTCCTGTTACCTAGCAGTAAAATAGGTACCTGGGAGTTAGTCAGCTGTCAC
>WNGS01167104.1:6359189-6376931 GCA_020271785.1 Procambarus virginalis | reverse complement strand
AAATTAATAATTCCTGGTTCTTTGTCCATCATAAATACCTTGAGGGCAGGGGTTATCTTGAGGTTATCTTGAGATGATTTCGGGGCTGAAGTGTCCCGCGGCCCGGTCCTCGACCAGGTCTCCACACCCAGGAAGCAGCCCGTGACAGCTGACTAACACCCAGGTACCTATTTTACTGCTAGGTAACAGGGACATAGGGTGAATGAAACTCTGCCCATTGTTTCTCGCCGGCGCCTGGGATCGAACCCAGGCCACAGGATCACTTGTCCAGCGTGCTGTCCGCTCGGCCGACCGGCTCGTGTTCATTCATCTGTCGGTGAAGAGTCTCACTATAACGGGGCTGAAGATCTGATGAGGGAACCACACCATCAGATGATGAGAAGGGAGGACACTATCAGGGGGAAAGTGCCAAGCCACCACGATTTTATAGCACTGGGAAGGGGTCAGGGGAAGGATTTGGGATGGGACGGAGGGAAAGGAATGGTGCCCAACCACTTGTATGGACGGTCGGGGATTGAACGCCGACCTGCATGAAGCGAGACCGTCGCTCTACCGTCCAGCCCAAGTGGTTGGGCAGTATATTAACTTACAGAAACAGGATGGATCCCATCCTGTTTAAATTAATCTTATCAATATCATTATTCTTAAACACAATTTAGTTAATATAATTATTATTATTACTATTATTATTAATAATATTATTTATAAAATAAAATTAAAAATAATAATATTGTTTTTTTTAAATATAAAACCTTAATCAAAATTGACGTTATATTACTAATATTCCATTTAAAAAGGATACTATAGATGCTTGACGTGTTTGTTGTGGGTCCGCTGTGATTGACTGGGCAAACATCCACTTGGCGCCATGCGGCCAGCGTGTTTGACAGCTACCAAACACACTCACACTCACCCTCAACCGACACACACACACACACACACACACATACACACACACACACACTCACACACACACACACACACATACACACACAACACACACACGTAACACATACACACACACACACACACACACCACACACACAGCCACACACCACACACACACACTCACACACACGACACACACAGTACACACAACACACACACACACACACACACACACACACACACACACACACACACCACACACACACACATCACGCATCCACGACTTACGTCGCGGCACACGCTCACACACACACACGTACACACACACCGTACACACACACACACACACACACACCACACACAACAACACACACACACACACACACACACACCACACAAACACACGCCACACAGACGCGCACACACACACACATATCACACACCATATGGCACACGTACACACGTACACACACACACACACACATACCAGCACACACACACACACACACACACACACACACACACACACACACACACACATACACACACACACCACACCTGTACACCTGTTGAATGACGGTTGAGAGGCGGGACCAAAGAGCCAGAGCTCAACCCCCGCAAGCACAACTAGGTGAGTACACACACACACAAACACACACACACACACACCACACACACACACACACACACACAACCCCACACACACACACACACTCACGACAGGTATAAGCTTTAAGACTTGCCTCAGCTTTTTTTCGGTTGTGAGAAGCGTTACAGGAATATTCCATTAAGTCTTGACAATATTTTCACACCTAACTGTAACTTGGTGTATATATAAAAATCAATAAAAAAGTCAGAATATGTTAATGGCATACTAAGATATTTTATCTTGCCTCAGAGCCCTCAGAATAAACACATGTTGGACTCAGATAAAACTTCTGTACTCAATACATTCTCGCTGTATCCTCATGATACATCAATACAGCTGACATACACGAATAATACACGCATGACAGAGACAATTTTTGTTGCCTTTTGCAACAAACGTCTGTATTTACGTCTAACGCAAGGACGTTACTACCCTGCTGTTGGTAATGTAACTACCCTGCTGTTGGTAACGTAACTACCCTGCTGTTGGTAACGTAACAAAGTAACTACCCTGCTGTTGGTAATGTAACTACCCTGCTGTTGGTAACGTAACTACCCTGCTGTTGGTAACGTAACTACCCTGCTGTTGGTAACGTAACTACCCTGCTGTTGGTAACGTAACTACCCTGCTGTGGTAACGTAACAACGTAACTACCCTGCTGTTGGTAACGTAACTACCCTGCTGTTGGTAACGTAACTACCCTGCTGTTGGTAACGTAACTACCCTGCTGTTGGTAACGTAACAAAGTAACTACCCTGCTGTTGGTAACGTAACAAAGTAACTACCTTGCTGTTGGTAACGTAACAAAAGTAACTACCTGCTGTTGGTAACGTAACAAAGTAACTAACCTGCTGTTGGTAATGTAACTACCCTCTGTTGGTAACGTAACTACCTGCTGTTGGTAACGTAACTACCCTGCTGTTGGTAACGTAACTACCCTGCTGTTGGTAACGTAACTACCTGCTGTTGGTACGTAACAAAGTAACTAACCTGCTGTTGGACGTAACTACCCTGCTGTTGGTAACGTAACTACCCTGCTGTTGGTAACGTAACTACCCTGCTGTTGGTAACGTAACTACCCTGCTGTTGGTAACGTAACTACCCTGCTGTTGGTAACGTAAACCCCTGCTGTTGGTAACGTAAACTACCTGCTGTTGGTAACGTAACTACCCTGCTGTTGGTAACGTAACTACCCTGCTGTTGGTAACGTAACAAAGTAATAACCTGCTGTTGGTAACATAACTACCCTGCTGTTGGTAACGTAATACCTGCTGTTGGTAACGTAACTACCTGCTGTTGGTAACGTAACTACCCTGCTGTTGGTAACGTAACTACCCTGCTGTTGGTAACGTAACTACCCTGCTGTTGGTAACGTAACTACCCTGCTGTTGGTAACGTAACTACCCTGCTGTTGGTAACGTAACTACCTGCTGTTGGTAATGTAACTACCCTGCTGTTGGTAACGAAACAACGTAACTACCCTGCTGTTGGTAACGTAACTACCCTGCTGTTGGTAACGTAAGAACGTAACTACCCTGCTGTTAGAGAGGCGGGACCAAAGAGCCAGAGCCTCACCCCCGCAAGCACAACTAGGTGAGTACAACTAGGTGAGTACACACACACACATACACACACACACACACACACACACACACACACACACACACACACACACACACACAACACACACACACACACAGAGACCAGCGAGATAGATATAGATAACCCATAGTTTACTCCAAACAACTCAGATAATATAAGTTAGCAACATAGATATATAATCTTCATCTGTTTGCAACAACAGGATGAATGACACTCAAGATACCAGAATACGTGATTAATAAAGATGCCAACTGCGTTAAGAAGAGAAAGGCATTTTACAAATGGTAGTTGTTGAAACATTAACAGAATATACGACCGAATGAGGGAGAGTGGATTAACAAATTCTGGCGTTCATACACATTAATAAAATTCCCTCAAACTCCTTCACATACATATGTGAGTGTGTTCACTCACATATGTATGACATATGTGAGTGTGTTCACTCACATATGTATGACATATGTGAGTGTGTTCACTCACATATGTATGACATATGTGAGTGTGTTCACTCACATATGTATGACATATGTGAGTGTGTTCACTCACATATGTATGACATATGTGAGTGTGTTCACTCACATATGTATGACATATGTGAGTGTGTTCACTCACATATGTATACTCACACACTCATTAATTAGCACTCTCGGAAAGAAGCAGATTCACGGGATGGAACTAATTGAAGGAAATGAAAGAAAAGGTTCTTAGATGGAACTTCGAACCCATTTCTCTGGAGAGGAGTAGTTAGGAGGAACTAGCCACTCCGCCTCCCTCGTTACTCAAGGCACTTGAGTCATTCTCACCAGTTTATTATACCATTGAGACTTTCTGAATAGTTTTTATCTCACGCACTCACGCACGCACTCACACACGCACGCACGCACGCACATACACGTCAGTCCGTGGACCTATACTGTTTCTGATATATATAAATGATCTCCCAGAGGGTATAGACTCGTTTCTCTCAATGTTTGCTGATGATGCAAAAATTATGAGGAGGATTGAAACTGAGGACGATAGTAGGAGGCTACAAGATGACCTAGACAGACTGAGTGAATGGTCCAACAAATGGCTGTTGAAGTTCAACCCGAGTAAATGCAAAGTAATGAAACTAGGCAGTGGAAATAGGAGGCCAGACACAGATTACAGAATAGGAGATGAAGTACTTAATGAAACAGACAGAGAGAAAGATCTAGAAGTTGATATCACACCAAACCTGTCTCCTGAAGCCCACATAAAAAGGATAACATCTGCGGCATATGCGAGGCTGGCTAACATCAGAACAGCGTTCAGGAACCTGTGTAAGGAATCATTCAGAATCTTGTACACCACATATGTAAGACCAATCCTGGAGTATGCAGCCCCAGCATGGAGCCCGTACCTTGTCAAGCACAAGACGAAGCTGGAAAAAGTCCAAAGGTATGCCACTAGACTAGTCCCAGAACTAAGAGGCATGAGTTATGAGGAAAGGCTGCGGGAAATGCACCTTACGACACTGGAAGACAGAAGAGTAAGGGGAGACATGATCACAACCTACAAAATCTTCAGGGAAATCGACCGGGTAAACAAGGATAAACTATTCAACACTGGTGGTACGCGAACAAGGGGACACAGGTGGAAACTGAGTACCCACATGAGCCACAGAGACATTAGAAGGAACTTTTTCAGTGTCAGAGTAGTTAGCGGATGGAATGCATTAGGCAGTGATGTGGTGGAGGCTGACTCCATACACAGTTTCAAATGTAGATATGATAGAGCCCATTAGGCTCAGGAACCTGTACACCTGTTGATTGACAGTTGAGAGGCGGGACCAAAGAGCCAGAGCTCAACCCCCGCAAGCACAACTAGGTGAGTACAACTAGGTGAGTACACAGTACTGCCCAATAATCGACAGTCTAGTCTGTCACCTGTAGAAACAGGTGCCGTCTGCCTATCAAGGGAGAGAGACAGAGAGAGAGAGAGAGGGGGGGGGGGGGCAACCAACCAGGAAGCCGCCGTGGGCATGAGGGATGACATCGTACTGATGTGTGAGTGTCTGGTAGAAGTAAGGTCAATGTACTCAAGCAAGAGGGACCAGAAAACAAAATGCTAACATCCCGAGTACAAGTACAAGGGCGTGGAGAAACTACAGGAACTATAGAGAGTTCCCGTAGAGAACTCTCTGCCAGAGAGCAGAGAAAGATACCAGAGGGCCAGTAAAGAGTGCCTCAGGGTGAGAAGAGAGGCAGAAAGACAGTTCGAAAAATGACATAGCAAATAAGGCAAAAACTTACCCTAAATTGACAAGCTATTTCTGATGCGCAGTCACATCAGAAATATAACAACAGTGAAGGAAGAGGGAATGGTACTGAGAATTGGGGCGGACAGGTTCACTACAAATGACAAAGAAGTGTGTGAGGCACCCAGTAAGAGATTCCAGGAGGTCTTCACAGTAGAGCAAGGAGAAGTTTCTGGGCTAAGAGCTAATATCAAACTAGGCACCCCAGGAGAAGTTTAAAATTACCAGTGGGGAGGCAAGGAAGCATTTGCTTGAGTTGGAGTCCTTTCTGGGCCTACACCAAAGGGCTGTAGGCCCAGACGGAACCTCAGGGAGCCGGTCGGCCGAGCGGACAGCACGCGGGACTTGTGATCCTGTGGTCCTGGGTTCGATCCCAGGCGCCGGCGAGAAACAATGGGCAGAGTTTCTTTCACCCTATGCCCCTGTTACCTAGCAGTAAAATAGGTACCTGGGTGTTAGTCAGCTGTCACGGGCTGCTTCCTGGGGGGTGGAGGCCTGGTCGAGGACCGGGCCGCGGGGACACTAAAGCCCCGAAATCATCTCAAGATAACCTCAAGATAACCTCACAATAGATACCAAAAGAATGAGCAGAAGCATTGTGTCTACCACTCTCAATGGTGTATAACAAGTCACTGGAAACTGGAGAACTGCCAAGAATTTGGAAGATGGTTAATGTAGTCCCGATATACAAGGCGGGAGACAGACAGGAACCACTGACCTACAGGCCAGTGTCCCTAACCTGCATACCATGCAAGCTGACAGAAAAGATTGTGCGAAAAAAACTAGTAGAACATTTGGAGAAAAAGAATTTTATAACACATCATGAGCATGAGTTCAGGGACGGCAAGTCATGCCTCACAGGATTAAGTGAATTCTCTTATCAGGCGACAAAACTTAGGCAAGAAAGAGAGGGGTGGGCAGACTGCGTTTTCTTGGATTGGCAGAAAGTCTCTGACACAGTACACGAGCTGGCGATGCAGGCAGGAATAAAACGGAAGACACTCCAAAGAATAAGGGAGTACCTAAGCAACAGAAGACAGCGAGTCACTGTGAAGTTTGAGGTCACTTAGTGGCGAGACGTCACTAGTAGAGTCCCACAGGGCTCAGTCCTAGTACTTGTCCTGTTTCTGATAAATGTAAGCGATCTCCCAGAGGGTATAGACACGTTCCTCTCAATGTTTGCGGATGATGCAAAAATTATGAGGAGGATTAAGACAGAGGAAGATAGCAAGAGGCTACAAGCTAACCAAGCCAAAATGAAGCAATGATCCAACAAATGGCTATTAAAGTTTAACATAACTAAATGTAAAATAATGAAGCTAGGCGGAGGGAACAGGAGACCACACAACCAGGGTTTAACAATCAGCCAGTCAGAGTGTGGTCGGGTTGACTGTTAAAACCCTGTTTGTGCTCGGGTTTGGAGCCTCCAGGAACCCCCTAGTGAATTCAATAGAGTTCCAGATTGATCAGCTTTTGTATCATCATCATGGCCAAGTCGGTTGAGGGCAGGTGTCAGGGACTCGTCAGACTGCCGACCCCAGTCACACCATTGCCTCGAAATAATTCTACTTTATATATCGCGCCATTGAGATTTATGAGTAAAATTATTATTCTCTTAAAAAGGGTGAGAATGTTCTTTGAAACACTGACCCAGACAGGTTTCCAGTCTCTCTTTTGAGACATTTACCATTCCAGGAATGTCTCCAGTGTCTCTCTTTTGAGACATTTAACATTCTAGGAATGTCTCCAGTGTCTCTCTTTGAGACATTTAACGTTCCAGGAATGTCTCTAGTGTCTCTCTTTGAGACATTTAACGTTCCAGGAATGTCTCCAGTGTCTCTCTTTTGAGACATTTAACATTCCAGGAATGTCTCCAGTGTCTCTCTTTGAGACATTTAACGTTCCAGGAATGTCTCTAGTGTCTCTCTTTGAGACATTTAACGTTCCAGGAATGTCTCCAGTGTCTCTCTTTGAGACATTTAACGTTCCAGGAATGTCTCCAGTGTCTCTCTTTGAGACATTTAACATTCCAGGAATGTCTCCAGTGTCTCTCTTTGAGACATTTAACATTCCAGGAATGTCTCCAGTGTCTCTCTTTGAGACATTTCACGTTCCCGGAATGTCTCCAGCGTTCCAGTGTCTCTCTGTGACATAGTGTCCAAAGGCTCCACAGCACCACGTCCACTCTAGCGTGTATATGTCCAAAGGCTCCACAACACCACGTCCACTCTAGCGTGTATATGTCCAAAGGCTCCACAACACCACGTCCACTCTAGCGTGTATATGTCCAAAGGCTCCACAACACCACGTCCACTCTAGCGTGTATATGTCCAAAGGCTCCACAACACCACGTCCACTCTAGCGTGTATATGTCCAAAGGCTCCACAACGCCACGTCTACTCTAGCGTGTATATGTCCAAAGGCTCCACAACACCACGTCTACTCTAGCGTGTATATGTCCAAAGGCTCCACAACACCACGTCCACTCTAGCGTGTATATGTCCAAAGGCTCCACAATACCACGTCTACTCTAGCGTGTATATGTCCAAAGGCTCCACAACACCACGTCCACTCTAGCGTGTATATGTCCAAAGGCTCAACAACACCACGTCCACTCTAGCGTGTATATGTCCAAAGGCTCCACAACACCACGTCTACTCTAGCGTGTATATGTCCAAAGGCTCCACAACACCACGTCCACTCTAGCGCGTATATGTCCAAAGGCTCCACAACACCACGTCTACTCTAGCGTGTATATGTCCAAAGGCTCCACAACACCACGTCCACTCTAGCGCGTATATGTCCAAAGGCTCCACAACACCACGTCTACTCTAGCGTGTATATGTCCAAAGGCTCCACAACACCACGTCTACTCTAGCGTGTATATGTCCAAAGGCTCAACAACACCACGTCCACTCTAGCGTGTATATGTCCAAAGGCTCCACAACACCACGTCTACTCTAGCGTGTATATGTCCAAAGGCTCCACAACACCACGTCCACTCTAGCGCGTATATGTCCAAAGGCTCCACAACACCACGTCTACTCTAGCGTGTATATGTCCAAAGGCTCCACAACACCACGTCTACTCTAGCGCGTATATGTCCAAAGGCTCCACAACACCACGTCCACTCTAGCGCGTATATGTCCAAAGGCTCCACAACACCACGTCCACTCTAGCGTGTATATGTCCAAAGGCTCCACAACACCACGTCCACTCTAGCGTGTATACGTCCAAAGGCTCCACAACACCACGTCCACTCTAGCGTGTATATGTCCAAAGGCTCCACAACACCACGTCTACTCTAGCGTGTATATGTCCAAAGGCTCCACAACACCACGTCCACTCTAGCGTGTATATGTCCAAAGGCTCCACAACACCACGTCCACTCTAGCGTGTATGTCCAAAGGCTCCACAACACCACGGCCACTCTAGCGTGTATATGTCCAAAGGCTCCACAACACCACGTCCACTCTAGCGTGTATATGTCCAAAGGCTCCACAACACCACGTCTACTCTAGCGTGTATATGTCCAAAGGCTCCACAACACCACGTCTACTCTAGCGTGTATATGTCCAAAGGCTCCACAACACCACGTCTACTCTAGCGTGTATATGTCCAAAGGCTCCACAACACCACGTCTACTCTAGCGTGTATATGTCCAAAGGCTCCACAACACCACGTCTACTCTAGCGTGTATATGTCCAAAGGCTCCACAACACCACGTCCACTCTAGCGTGTATATGTCCAAAGGCTCCACAACACCACGTCCACTCTAGCGTATATATGTCCAAAGGCTCCACAACACCACGTCCACTCTAGCGTGTATATGTCCAAAGGCTCCACAACACCACGTCCACTCTAGCGTATATATGTCCAAAGGCTCCACAACACCACGTCCACTCTAGCGTGTATATGTCCAAAGGCTCGAGTTTCAACTGGACTGCGTGGAGCAATTATTTTCCCCAGGATGGTCGACGACGCGGACAAAGAGCCCCACTTTGGATGGCAGTAATTATTTCCCCCAGGACGGTCAGAGGACACGTTCCAGTAACACCATTATGAGAGGAAGTAATTACATTCCCCAGGATGGACGAGGACGCTCTCCGCTTCTGATGGGCGGCATTAACGAAAGTGATCAGTGATTAATGAAAGTGATCACTGATTAACGAAGAGTGATCACTGATTAACGAAGAGTGATCACTGATTAACGAGAGTGATCACTGATTAACGAAGAGTGATCACTGATTAACGAAAGTGATCACTGATTAACGAAAGTGATCACTGATTAACGAAAGTGATCACTGATTAACGAGAGTGATCACTGATTAACGAAAGTGATCACTGATTAACGAAAGTGATCACTGATTAACGAAGAGTAATCACTGATTAACGAAAGTGATCACTGATTAACGAAGAGTGATCACTGATTAACGAAAAGTGATCACTGATTAACGAAAAGTAATCACTGATTAACGAAAAGTGATCACTGATTAACGAAAAGTGATCACTGATTAACGAAAAGTGATCACTGATTAACGAAAAGTGATCACTGATTAATGAAAGTGATCACTGATTAACGAAAGTGATCACTGATTAACGAAAGTGATCACAGATTAACGAAAGTGATCACTGATTAACGAAAAGTGATCACTGATTAACGAAAAGTGATCACTGATTAACGAAAAGTGATCACTGATTAACGAAAAGTGATCACTGATTAACGAAAAGTGATCACTGATTAACGAAAAGTGATCACTGATTAACGAAAGTGATCACTGTTTAACGAAAAGTGATCACTGATTAACGAAAAGTGATCACTGATTAACGAAAGTGATCACTGATTAACGAAAAGTGATCACTGATTAACGAAAGTGATCACTGATTAACGAAAGTGATCACTGATTAACGAAAGTGACCACTGATTAACGAAAGTGATCACTGATTAACGAAAGTGATCACTGATTAACGAAAAGTGATCACTGATTAACGAAAGTGATCACTGATTAACGAAAAGTGATCACTGATTAACGAAAGTAATCACTGATTAACGAAACGTGATCAATGCTGTAAATCATAGAATAAATTGTTTATTTTTAAGACTGTGGATAAAAATTAAGGTAATTTACAACCATATTGAAATTATGATACGTAATTATATTAGATATTAGTCAACAGGGGCAAGCCTGACTTCAGGATGATAGCATGGCAAGCATGGCAAGCCTGACTCTTCAGGATGATAGCATGGCAAGCCTGACTCTTCAGGATGATAGCATGGCAAGCCTGACTCTTCAGGGTGATAGCATGGCAAGCCTGGCTCTTCAGGATGATAGCATGGCAAGCCTGGCTCTTCAGGATGATAGCATGGCAAGCCTGGCTCTTCAGGATGATAGCATGGCAAGCCAGGCTCTTCAGGATGATAGCATGGCAAGCCTGGCTCTTCAGGATGATAGCATGGCAAGCCTGGCTCTTCAGGATGATAGCATGGCAAGCCTGACTCTTCAGGATGATAGCATGGCAAGCCTGACTCTTCAGGATGATAGCATGGCAAGCCTGACTCTTCAGGATGATAGCATGGCAAGACTGACTCTTCAGGATGATAGCATGGCAAGCCTGGCTCTTCAGGATGATAGCATGGCAAGCCTGACTCTTCAGGATGATAGCATGGCAAGCCAGACTCTTCAGGATGATAGCATGGCAAGCCTGACTCTTCGGGATGATAGCATGGCAAGCCTGACTCTTCAGGATGATAGCATGGCAAGCCTGGTTCTTCAGGATGATAGCATGCAAGCCTGGCTCTTCGGG
Source organism: Procambarus virginalis (assembly GCA_020271785.1). NCBI lineage: Eukaryota > Metazoa > Arthropoda > Malacostraca > Decapoda > Cambaridae > Procambarus > Procambarus virginalis. Next base: position 6,365,709 of record WNGS01167104.1, on the reverse strand, counting down.
ATGATAGCATGGCAATCCTGGCTCTTCAGGATGATAGCATGGCAAGCCTGGCTCTTCAGGATGATAGCATGGCAAGCCTGACTCTTCAGGATGATAGCATGGCAAGCCTGACTCTTCAGGATGATAGCATGGCAAGCCTGACTCTTCAGGATGATAGCATGGCAAGCCTGACTCTTCGGGATGGTAGCATGGCAAGCCTGACTCTTCGGGATGATAGCATGGCAAGCCTGACTCTTCAGGATGATAGCATGGCAAGCCTGGCTCTTCAGGATGATAGCATGGCAAGCCTGACTCTTCAGGATGATAGCATGGCAAGTCTGACTCTTCAGGATGATAGCATGGCAAGCCTGACTCTTCAGGATGATAGCATGGCAAGCCTGACTCTTCGGGATGATAGCATGGCAAGCCTGATTCTTCGGGATGATAGCATGGCAAGCCTGACTCTTCGGGATGATAGCATGGCAAGCCTGACTCTTCGGGATGATAGCATGGCAAGCCTGACTCTTCAGGATGATAGCATGGCAAGCCTGACTCTTCGGGATGATAGCATGGCAAGCCTGACTCTTCAGGATGATAGCATGGCAAGCCTGACTCTTCAGGATGATAACATGGCAAGCCTGACTCTTCAGGATGATAACATAGGCAGCCTGACTTTTGGCTAGGCAGCGAGTGTCCTTGGGAGATCAGAATGTTAGGGATAAACTCCCTAACATTTTCAGTTACTCCAAACGAGTTTCGATCCCTTTTAAGGATCAGGGTGGTCAAGCGGTCAGCGTACTAGTTATGTGCTGGTGCGCGAACATCTGTGCCTTCAGGGTTCGAGTCTCTTGCAGGGGTTGAGTCGTCTTTAGTGTGTATCAAGAGGAAGTATGGGCCAGTAGGCCCTCTGCAGTTACTTCCATTCTTATGCAATAATATCCAATTATTACCCATAGTTTCGTGTTCTGTCTTGTATTTGTCACAAGTTTGTTCATGTGGGGGTTTTCTATTTTGCTTTCACGACTGCAATGCGTACGTCGCCAATGTACATGTGGCAGACGCTTCACAAAACTGTCGGAATTAGCAGAATAGAAAATACGAGAGCAACCGTACAGGGTCTGGGAGCAAGGTCGAGTTAGAGTCCTTGTGGGTCGCTTCTCAGACTAGCCTCACCTGGTCCTGCTCCACGTTGGTCGTTGGAATCTCCTCAATGATGTAACACTTTAAGGGACTCCTAGGGTCCTCATCACATTTATAGTTTAGTGAATTAGGCAACTCGGTGTTGAAGACACTTAGAGCTGAAGGCTGGAGTAATATTGGCAGTATTCAGAAGTGGTTCAACGGAAACACCGCATAAAGCTTAACAGTAGTTTATTTACTAACTTAACCACTAATACACAGGGTGCTTGATTTACTTTAGATTGGCGTCAGCAAAGGCTATGGTTGCATTAGCGAGACTCTTGACGTCTGGCTAATCGATTCTAATCCACTCGTGGAGAAACACCTAACTTAACACAGTTGACAGCCAATCATTAACATGGCAACCTAACTGCCGGTATGCAAAGGGATCACAAGAGTTCCAACCGGATACTCGGGTAATGATGATGCGCAATAACTCAACACTGGCACTGTCAATGGGACAGGCAATAACATGCACAATAATAATATCACACAATAACTAAATGTATGGTGTATGTGAAGCTCACATTCACCGACGAGTGTAATCTCGTGACACAACACAGATAACCACGCATACACCGTCGGGGTGTCTCCACCTATACCTGTGTCAGGTATGAGAAGGTGAGAACTGTGGTTGATCCCTCAGATCAACACAGACAGACACAATATAACAATAACAAGATCTTGTACTTACAGGCATGGCTACCTCTCTTATTCACTAAATCACTCTTGCACATTTATGCAAGAACTCGTAGGTGGCCTGACAGCTGGGCACTCGTTCTGACGTGAGACCATTGACGACAGGTTTTCCCATGAACCGTACTTGTCACGGACGGTACTCGCAGGAGGGCGCGCTGTATGTCTACAGACACACGCACACACTTTTGATGGCACTAGCGGTGAGTAAGGGTGGTGACGTCACGTGGGACAGTGAGGGCGGCGGCTGGCGGGCTACACGCTCGGGACAGAGTGGCGGCGGCTGGCTATATGGTACCATGCGGTACACTTGTGGTAAAGTCACACATAGGTTACTTAGGCGGCGGCACTCCTTAGTTCAATCTCGGTCACTCACAGACGATCGCTACTTGTCACTAGGAGTTACCTGATACCAGTCTGTTTTGCTCTGGTGATTTGTCACTAGACTTCTAAACAAAATAGTTATGATCGCGATTCCGGGCGAGTGTGTGGTATATTGAAAAGACGCTGAGTTTAACTTGACGGTGAGGAATAGACGGTGTTCTTCTGTCTATTGGCCAATAGACAGAACAGGACACGTCCTCTGTGTACAGGCTCCCTCAAGTGAATGCTCTTGCCAGCGGCTGTAGGGCATCTCGTGGGACACACACAAGGGATTACAATTGACCAATGGCATTGCAGCAAAAGAGAAGGGAACCAATCGTATTGATCGTTCCCTGATCAGTAGCAGAGGTGACGTCATGAACACGTCGCGACCACGTCATAGTTGTTATTGTCCATCGCGCCGGTTGAGGCTGACCCCAGAGGTCAGTCTGTCGCCTCGCTGGCGTCCCCCCTCTCCCTCTCTCACGCCTAGCATCTCCTATGTACTCACTGACCCTATGATGCAAGTATGCTTAACTTCCCTGTATCTACTTCCTTCCTGGACATACGGCGGCCTCCGTATTATAAACGTATTCCAGGTTATGTGGGCATCCTGGAGACACCTAACATGACAGATTACTATCCAGGGTTAACAGAGATAGGGCTTGTGCACGAAATCGTTGCACTGTGCACTGCAATGAGCCATTCAAGTCAGCTGTGGGACAATCTTGGGACCACTTCATCCGAAACTGTTGTATAATATCACCTCACCCAAATGCGAGTATAAGTATGACGGATTAGCTGACTCTGTTTAGTGTTTACAGGTTACAGTTGTGTGCGTGTAAACTAAAAGTCTTTGAAAATGTAATAAGTTATTACGAAGCGCGTTCAAGTGTCGCGTCAGACTAGAAATAAAAATGAATTTTGGAGAATTGATTTTTCAATTACCATCGACAGTGAAAAGAAACATAAGAAATTTTGAGAAAATTCGTGTTAGGATTATTAATCTTACTTTTTCGGTCATATTTAATATATATATATATATATATATATATATATATATATATATATATATATATATATATATATATATATATATATATCGTTGTATACTTAAGTGATAAAATAAATAAGTTAACAAATGTTTACAAAAAATAAAAAAAAAATAAAAATTTCTGAAAAAGTATATAAATTTACCCCATTATTCGAATTAAATTAGAATCTGACAGCAGAAGAATATGTGGGGATTAGGACAGAGTATATGTAGATACAGCACACGCCCCATGGTGTAAGAGCGGGCTGGTGGCAGGCTGGTGGCAGGCTGGTGGCGGCTGGTGGCAGGCTGGTGGCAGGCTGGTGGCGGCTGGTGGCGGCTGGTGGCGGCTGGTGGAGGCTGGTGGCGGCTGGTGGAGGCTGGTGGCGGCTGGTGGCAGGCTGGTGGTAGGCTGGTGGCAGGCTGCTGGCGGCTGGTGGCGGCTGGTGGCAGCAGGCTGGTGGCTGCAGGCTGGCGGTAGGCTGGTGGCAGGCTGGTGGGGGCTGGTGGCGGCTGGTGGCAGCAGGCTGGTGGTAGGCTGGTGGCGGCTGGTGGCGGCAGGCTGGTGGTAGGCTGGTGGCAGGCTGGTGGAGGCGGCGGCCTGCACAATTACGCGGGTGATGTGGGTTCGCTACCCGCTGGCTGTAATGGGACCCATATTCTGAAATGACTCACGTTCATAATGTAACTGGATTTCAGCTGAACATTTCTCACCGAGGTCAGGCCACACGCCCCGGCACTATAACGTCAAGCGGAGTCCAATCAGCAGTGGCAGTTTCACCGTAGCTGTTCTATACACGGTAACTATGTAGCGAAGCAGTTTAACTGTAGCTCCATACGGTGACTGTGCCCTGCTGTGGCACTCTATGGCCTGGGCACTGAATACAGAGGTGAGTGACTTAGAAACATAAAATAATCTACCTGGCCTACGACACTCCCATACCCCTCGTGTGTCATCTTCAATGTTTCTATGTCATCTCATCTCATGTTTCTATGCAGAAACATCCGCATAAAAACATGAAAATAATCTGTACCTACAAAACAGAATGTCTGTCCAAAGTAGGGGTCTGATTCACTGGGCAAGTCTCACCAAACTTTTGAAGATGACACATGAGGGGTATGGGCGTGTCATAGGCCAGTTGGAGGGTCGGCCCCAATGTCACACTCGCAGAAATATCGGCAACTCAACCCACTCCCCAAGCGATTTTCATGGTTTGAAAAATGGGACGTGTTTTGGCCATACAGTTTTTAGCAGTTTTTTCAGTGCTTTGTTATCAATTTTCTGAGAGACGTGGGGAGGGGAGGGGAGAGAGAGAAAGAGAGAGACAGAGAGAGAGAGAGAGAGCCAAGGACCCCCCCCCCCCACTGGCCCTTAGCTCAAACAACCCTAAAACTACTCAGAATACACTTAACAAAGTGGAAATAAATAGGGGGCAGTACCCCCCCTCCGGACACTCCAACGACTGACCCGGCGAGGAACCACTTGGCCATTAAGGTCACTAGGTCAACAGGTCAAATGACTTATCAGGGCGAAAGAAACTCTGCCCATTTGTTTCCGCCTCCACCGGGGATCGAACCCCGGAACCTCAGGACTATGAATCCGAAGCGCCGTCCACTCGGCTGTCAGGGCCTCGGACTAGAGAGTGCGCACAACAAGCTGACTTTAACTTCCTTAGTACCTATATTTACCGCTGGGGTGAACAGATGTATTAGGTGACAGGGAGTGCGCTAAAATACCATTTTTGATCCCACTGGGGTTCGAACCCACAACTCCCGACTGTGGGTTAAGAATGAAACCCGACTGCAGTATTGGGACCCATTTATATACAAGTTGTGCGGGTACGATTGGGCCTTCAGTGTCCCCCTTTGATGGGGATTAGTAATCACCAGCGGATTAGCTAGTCGGCAACAGACCTGACAGCATCGTTAACGTTTGGGCTCTTAAATCCCGGCCCTGTTCCGTTGTTATTCCGTTCTGCTGTTTGGACTGTTCTGCTGTTTGGACTGTTCTGCTGTTTGGACTGTTCTGCTGTTTGGACTGTTCTGCTGTTTGGACTGTTCTGCTGTTTGGATTGTTCTGCTGTTTGGACTGTTCTGCTGTTTGGACTGTTCTGCTGTTTGGACTGTTCTGCTGTTTGGATTGTTCTGCTGTTTGGACTGTTCTGCTGTTTGGATTGTTCTGCTGTTTGGACTGTTCTGCTGTTTGGATTGTTCTGCTGTTTGGACTGTTCTGCTGTTTGGACTGTTCTGCTGTTTGGACTGTTCTGCTGTTTGGACTGTTCTGCTGTTTGGACTGTTCTGCTGTTTGGACTGTTCTGCTGTTTGGATTGTTCTGCTGTTTGGACTGTTCTGCTGTTTGGACTGTTCTGCTGTTTGGATTGTTCTGCTGTTTGGACTGTTCTGCTGTTTGGATTGTTCTGCTGTTTGGACTGTTCTGCTGTTTGGACTGTCTGCTGTTTGGACTGTTCGCTGTTTGGATTGTTCTGCTGTTGGACTGTTCTGCTGTTTGGACTGTTCTGCTTTTTGGATTGTTCTGCTGTTTGGACTGTTCTGCTGGTTGGATTGTTCTGCTGTTTGAACTGTCTGCTGTTTGGACTGTTCTGCTGTTTGGACTGTTCTCCTGTTTGAAGTGTTCTGCTGTTTGGACTGTTCTGCTGTTTGGATTGTTCTGCTGTTTGAACTGTTCTGCTGTTTGGACTGTTCTGCTGTTTGGACTGTTCTCCTGTTTGAAGTGTTCTGCTGTTCTCTTGTTACAGACTCAAGTAACTGTAGGCGAGGAGTCACAATAACGGGGGTGAAGTATGTTGACCAGACCACACACACTAGAAGGTGAAGGGACGACGACGACGTTCGTCGGTCCGTCCTGGACCCATTCTCAAGTCGACTTGAGAATGGTCCAGGACGGACCGAAACGTCGTGGTCGTCCCTTCACCTTCTAGTGTGTGGTCTGGTCAACTCAAGCACTGTTGTGTGTGGACTTCCCCCTCCCACAGACATATATTTCCATTTATTACTGAATTCACATTCATCATTCTCCAGTGAAAACCTAGGGACTCCGCAACCCACATTTCACTGATATTGTGGGCGGAGGTCCTGTCGGGCTTTACTTTCCTCTAAACAGGACCAGTAGGACCGAGCCTGAGCAGCCTATGTCAGTCCCATACCCGTGATGATTCACCCTGCAAAGCTAGGTGAGGCGAGCCGGGATTTAGGAGGAGAAGAACGTTCAGATCTCACACGAAATCCATGACTGGGAATGACTGGTTGAAA
>WNGS01167104.1:6340914-6352961 GCA_020271785.1 Procambarus virginalis | reverse complement strand
TGGAAGTTGCGAGGAATGGTTGCATATAAATAGCAGATATCATGAATTGACTGGATTAGACTGGAATTGACTAGCGAGCTTCGAAGAATGATTAGATGTATATAGAGGTGTTAGGAAATATATATATATATCAATAGGAGTTATATAAAAAATCTGTTATATCGTATAAGAAAATAGGTTAAATCCTATTAAAAATAGCTTATATCCAAATAAAAATAGGAGTTACGAGGAATTTGAGTAACAGGTCATCTCCCCATTATAAAATCAGCAATATATAAACAAAAGGCTCAAAGATACATAGAGAAAAAAAATAGAATGAAGACTGAGAAAGAAATGAGAAGAAATTTATAACTGAAATTTGAAAAAAAACAATAAAAAGAATCTCACTAAGTACATAGAGAAAGTCTGAGATCCTCAACAGATAACCTCAGAGATACACAGAAAAGGCCAAAGAAACATAGAGAGAGAAAACTGGAAGATAAATAAGTAGGGAACATAGAAAAAATAACAGGATATATAAAGAGGAAAATCCAAAGAAATTCAGAAAAACAGATACAAATATAGATTATCCAGATGATACAGACAGAGGAGAGAGAGACAGATACTATGAGTTATAGAGTACTATAGTTATATGTACCCCTTGGATACATTGAAGAAGCCAAAAGTAACAAAGATACAAAAATCCAAGACACATAATGAGATACATACAAATAGATAGACCCAAAGCATATTATAAAATACAATTTAGACAGAAAAGCCTCCCAAGACTTGGACAGAGATAAACATATATATAGACTAAAATAGATCTAGATTTATGGGTATAAATTAGATAAGTTTAGATTTAGGATGGACTTGGGTAAATACTGGTTCAGTAACAGGGTTGTTGAATTGGGAACCAATTTGCCGCGTAACATTGTGGAGGTGGGGTCCACTCGATTGTTTCAAGCGTGGGTGGACATGTATATGAGTAGGAATGGGTGGGTATAAATGGAGTCTGCCTCGTATGGGCCCAATAGGCTTCTGCAGTTGCCTTTGTTCTTATGTTCTGTGTTCTTATGTTCTTAGACAGAAAGATCCCAAGGCGCGTACTGGATTAGATACAAAGTCAGCGTTATATATTTACGGTGAATATAGGACACATTAAAGAGGATACATGTATCATGGCTCCTACCTTGAGCTTCTTTGAAGACTGTTCAACCATGCAAATATATTAATTCAAGAAACTTGGCTTACTAGGCAAATCGGGCCTTGCATAGTAGGCTGAGAAGTGCGTTCTGGCTACTAGGTACTACATATATATATATATATATATATATATATATATATATATATATATATATATATATATATATATATATGAGACCTCTGAAGGTATATATATGTTTTAGGAGTACAAGAACAGGTGCTGTTGAGCAGGTGTAGGAAAACAAATGACAGATGTTCACGGGCAGCTGTAAAATTATTCCCCTCCAAAAAAATAGCACCAGAGGGACTAAATTATTTAACGATTTTTTAATTATTTAATAATTACTGAATTATTTATTAAAAAGGCTGACGCAGGTTTGTTGTGAAAGCTTCGTCTTCCTGCCTACACCTGTAATGAGGAGGATTTAGGGATTAAGACTTGCAGCTTGGCTACCTGACTTAGGCCGCCCCCCCCAAGTCTGATTCTCAGACTTGAAGACCATGGCTGTATGCGGGTTACTGTGCATACACACACAGCTATACAGAGCTATACTATATAGAACTATATTCTTAGCTCTGTATATCTGATAGTCACATGTTTCTAGTATCATAATTCCTTAAGAAAAGTCAGTTTACTTTCCTCAATATTTTTCCTCAGTCTTGTCCTCTTTTCAGAGTAAATTAACATTACAGAGGAATTAAAGGATTCAGAACTTTTATACACATTTTCACTGAAAATTTGTTGGGCAGAGAATTTCCGTAAGAGTCATTTTAATTTGCACGAGGCTGAAGCAACTGTCTTGAAGGCATTGTAGTATATTTTATGTCAAATGTTCTTGAAGACGCGTTAAGGACTCCGAGAAGTTGGTCTCTTCCAACTTTTGGATTGAGATGACTTTGAAGCCCAAATGATGTTAGTTGGTTGATGTTACCGTGTGTTCGCCAGAGTCAGTCTCTGAGTCAAGAGTCATCGACTTGAGAATGGTCCAGGACGGACCGAAACGTCGTCGTCCCTTCACCTTCTAGTGTGTGGTCTGGTCAACATACTTTAGCCACGTTATTGTGACTCATCGCCTGCAGTCAGTCCTTCCTGCAAGCAAGGAGTCTTGATGCGAGTCCTCCTGCTGGCAGTCACTTGAAGCAGCACCTCGTACAAGCAGAGACTTGAAGCAGCACCTCGTACAAGCAGAGACTTGAAGTAGCACCTCGTACAAGCAGAGACTTGAAGCAGCACCTCGTACAAGCAGAGACTTGAAGCAGCACCTCGTACAAGCAGAGACTTGAAGCAGCACCTCGTACAAGCAGAGACTTGAAGCAGCACCTCGTACAAGCAGAGACTTGAAGCAGCACCTCGTACAAGCAGAGACTTGAAGCAGGACCTCGTACAAGCAGAGACTTGAAGCAGCACCTCGTACAAGCAGAGACTTGAAGCAGCACCTCGTACAAGCAGAGACTTGAAGCAGCACCTCGTACAAGCAGAGACTTGAAGCAGCACCTCGTACAAGCAGAGACTTGAAGCAGCACCTCGTACAAGCAGAGACTTGAAGCAGCACCTCGTACAAGCAGAGACTTGAAGCAGCACCTCGTACAAGCAGAGACTTGAAGCAGCACCTCGTACAAGCAGAGACTTGAAGCAGCACCTCGTACAAGCAGAGACTTGAAGCAGCACCTCGTACAAGCAGAGACTTGAAGCAGCACCTCGTACAAGCAGAGACTTGAAGCAGGACCTCCTACAGACAGCTTTTTCAAGCAGTCGTGGACTTTTGAGTCCTGCAAGCAGTTATGAAGGGAGGACACCCTTGGAGGAGGAGGAGGAGGAGTTGGAGGACTCCCTTGCAGAAGGCCTCTACAAGCACTCAAGTCCTCCTCCAAAAAGTCTTACTACGAGTCCCTCCATAAGTACACAATACCTAAACAAAAAATTGAAAAATAAATTCAGGGAAAAAAAAATACAATAAGCCTCAAAAATACATCAAGATAACCTAAACTGACTTTGGGCGAAAGATTGAAAGATATGGAATGTAATTATGAAAAACCCACAGGGTTCTGAGCCGCGGTCAAGATAACACCTTTTTCAAGATATCAGGCGCACAATATAGTCATAAAGCCTTATACTATTATCTCCTTATACTCGCCCAATAACCTGACGAAATCAGACTATGGAGTAATTGGAGTCATGATTACTAAGGATATTACTCCAAAAGATCACTCCATAAATGCAAGCAATAGGGCATGAAATTGGATAATGGGATCTATTTTGAGCCGCGTTTGCAGCATGTAATAACCTTAAAGACTGTTTGAGCAATTTTTCATCTTTTCGTAATAAAACTTACGGGATCACCATAGCCCGTGCTGCTTGGAACTTTTTGTTCCAAGTAGCGAATCTTTAACAACAACAACATTCGTAATATTACTTTTCTGAGAAAGAGAGAGAGAGAGAGTGAGTGAGTGAGAGAGAGAGAGAGAGAGAGAGAGAGAGAGAGATTGGGGTACAGAGCAGCGGTACAAGGACCGTGCCCTGGGGTACAGAGCAGTGGTGCAAGGACTGCACCCCTGGGGTACAGAGCAGTGGTGCAAGGACTGCACCCCTGGGGTACAGAGCAATGGTTCAAGGACTGTACCCTGGGGTACAGAGCAGTGGTACAAGGACTGTGCCCTGGGGTACAGAGCAGTGGTACAAGGACTGTGCCCTGGGGTACAGAGCAGCGGTGCAAGGACTGTGCCCTGGGGTACAGAGCAGTGGTACAAGGACTGTGCCCTGGGGTACAGAGCAGTGGTGCAAGGACTGTGCCCTGGGGTACAGAGCAGTGGTGCAAGGACTGTGCCCTGGGGTACAGAGCAGTGGTACAAGGACTGTGCCCTGGGGTACAGTGGTACAAGGACTGTGCCCTGGGGTACAGAGCAGTGGTGCAAGGACTGTGCCCTGGGGTACAGAGCAGTGGTGCAAGGACTGTGCCCTGGGGTACAGAGCAGTGGAGCAAGGACTGTGCCCTGGGGTACAGAGCAGTGGAGCAAGGACTGTGCCCTGGGGTACAGAACAGCGGTGCAAGGACTGTGCCCTGGGGTACAGTGGTGCAAGGACTGTACCCTGGGGTACAGAGCAGCGGTACAAGGACTGTGCCCTGGGGTACAGAACAGCGGTGCAAGGACTGTGCCCTGGGGTACAGAGCAGCGGTGCAAGGACTGTGCCCTGGGGTACAGTGGTGCAAGGACTGTACCCTGGGGTACAGAGCAGCGGTACAAGGACTGTGCCCTGGGGTACAGAGCAGTGGTGCAAGGACTGTGCCCTGGGGGTACAGAGCAGTGGTGCAAGGACTTGTGCCCTGGGGTACAGAGCACTGGTGCAAGGACTGTGCCCTGGGGTACAGAGCAGCGGTGCAAGGACTGTGCCCTGGGGCACACAGCAGTGGTGCAAGGACTGTGCCCTGGGGTACAGAGCAGTGGTACAAGGACTGTGCCCTTGGGTACAGAGCAGTGGTGCAAGGACTTGTGCCCTGGGGTACAGAGCACTGGTGCAAGGACTGTGCCCTGGGGTACAGAGCAGTGGTGCAAGGACTGTGCCCTGGGGTACAGAGCAGTGGTGCAAGGACTGTGCCCTGGGGTACAGAGCAGTGGTACAAGGACTGTGCCCTGGGGTACAGAGCAGTGGTGCAAGGACTTGTGCCCTGGGGTACAGAGCACTGGTGCAAGGACTGTGCCCTGGGGTACAGAGCAGTGGTGCAAGGACTGTGCCCTGGGGTACAGAGCAGCGGTGCAAGGACTGTGCCCTGGGGTACAGAGCAGTGGTGCAAGGACTGTGCCCTGAGGTACAGAGCAGCGGTGCAAGGACTGTGCCCTGGGGGTACAGAGCAGTGGTGCAAGGACTGTGCCCTGGGGGTACAGAGCAGTGGTGCAAGGACTTGTGCCCTGGGGTACAGAGCACTGGTGCAAGGACTGTGCCCTGGGGTACAGAGCAGCGGTGCAAGGACTGTGCCCTGGGGTACAGAGCAGTGGTGCAAGGACTGTGCCCTGGGGTACAGAGCAGTGGTGCAAGGACTGTGCCCTGGGGTACAGTGGTACAAGGACTGTGCCCTGGGGTACAGAGCAGTGGTACAAGGACTGTGCCCTGGGGTACAGAGCAGCGGTGCCAGGACTGTGCCCTGGGGTACAGAGCAGTGGTGCAAGGACTGTGCCCTGGGGTACAGAGCAGTGGTACAAGGACTGTGCCCTGGGGTACAGAGCAGTGGTACAAGGACTGTGCCCTGGGGTACAGAGCAGCGGTACAAGTTCACAGCTTCGTGTCATCCTTTGTTGATGATACAAAAGTCAGCTTGAAATTTTCTCTGTTGAAGACACTAAAAAACTGCAATCCGATATTAATAAAGTCTTCGATTGGGCAACGGAAAATAAAATGTTGTTTAACGGTGACAAGTTCCATGTAGTTAGGTATGGAGGAAACTAGCAACTTAAATGAAACACAAGGTACAGGACACACTCAGACCTACTCACAGAAGGAAAGCAACATGTCGAAGATCTGGGAATTATGATGTCTGACGACCTGACATTTAGTGAACATAACCGAGCAAATATAGCGGCGGCGGCGGCGGCCAGGACAATGATAGGATGGATTATGAGAACGTTCACATCCAGAGATCCCACAGCAATGTTAATACTGTTTAAATCACTGAAACTGTCCCGTCTTGAGTATTGCTCGGTACTCACTTCCCCCTTCAGAGTGGGGGAGATCTCTGAATTAGAGGGAATACAGAGAACATATACGGCACACATAGACACGATGGAACATCTAAATTATTGGGACCGTCTCGAAGCTCACAAAGGTACTCTTTGGACAGGAGACGAGAAAGATATCAATATATACATGGAAGATACTTTAAGGTCAGGTCCCAAATTTATACAATAGAATAACAAACTGAAGCGAAAATACGGAAGGAAATGCAGAATAGANTGGTCCCGCCTCTCAACCGTCAATCAACAGGTGTACAGGTTCCTGAGCCTATTGGGCTCTATATATCTACACTTGTACATCATATGTACACCAGTTGATTGTGTGTGTGTGTGTGTGTGTGTGTGTGTGTGTGTGTGTGTGTTTGTGTATAGTGTGAATCACAACTATGTATAGCTTCCCACACATCTCTCTCGTCTGAAACACACACACACACACACACACACACACACACACACACACACACACACACACACGAAAAAAACTAAGAGATGTGTTGAAGTAAACTTGGCTTCAGGCAGCCAATCCAAGGCTTCCTGTGGATTCAGTGGAATCCCAGCCTGTATAACTCACAGCACGTCGTGGTTCAGGGGGTTAAAGTGTGTGGCTGGGGACACCATGAGTCTGGGTTCGAGCCCCGCATTCCCCCAATTGATTCCCTAAAAAAATAATGTAAATAATCATTATAATAAAATAATAAATTTAAATAATAAAGTAATGGCAATAATATTAATAATGATAATAATAATGATATAAATAAAATAATAATATATTAAGGAGGGAAGAAAAAAATAAGGATCATAAGTTTTTTACAACGCTGTGGAGAGAGCGACCTGCCTGTTGTGGTGGCTGTCGGCCGCCTTCTTATCATGAGTAGGTGGCACCTGGGTGCATTATCCTGGGGTGCCAGGCACTCGTGGGTGTGCTTCATGTCCTCTCCTGGGGTGCCAGGCACTGGTGGTGTGCTGTCATGCCCTCTCCTGGGGTGCCTGGCACTGGTGGTGTGATGTCATGCCCTCTCCTGGGGTGCCAGGCAATGGTGGTGTGCTGTCATGCCCTCTCCTGGGGTGCCAGGCACTGGTGGTGTGCTGTCATGCCCTCTCCTGGGGTGCCAGGCACTCATGGTGTGCTGTCATGCCCTCCCTGGGGTGCTGGCACTCGTGGTGTGCTGTCATGCCCTCTCCTGGGGTGCCAGGCACTGGTGGTGTGCTGTCATGCCCTCTCTGGGGTGCCTGGCACTGGTGGTGTGCTGTCATGCCCTCTCCTGGGGTGCCTGGCACTCGTGGCGTGCTGTCATGCCCTCTCTGGGGTGCCTGGCACTGGTGGCGTGCTGTCACGCCCTCTCCTGGGGTGCAAGGCACTGGTGTGTGCTGTCATGCCCTCTCTGGGGTGCCAGGCACTCGTGGCGTGCTGTCACGCCCTCTCCTCTCATGCAAAAGTCTATGGATTTATGGCTGAACATTTCACTTTCACAGTCTTTGTGAAGGAGGGGCTCCAATACCCTCTTTCACGAGACAGACTGGTGTAAATCCTGATTGGGCTTCTGTGGAAGCCTCAGGAACTCTGGAGGATTCAGTGAATCCCCAGGTTGCAGTCTTTGACATGTCGTGGCGTAGTCGTGTCGTAGTAGTCTAAGCGTGTGCTTGAGAGTATCCAGAGCATAGGTTCGATCCTTCTCACCTCTCCTACTAATTTTATCATCAATACATCACGTTAATGTGATTTATTTGTGCATTCCTATTATTTTATTACAAATCTTAGTATACAAATATTAGTATTATAAATATTATTATTAAAAATGTTATTAAAAATATTTATTAATACCCATATCATTTTTAATAATATAAATGTCGCAGCGAGCACATAATGCAGCAGTTATTTTTTGTTCTGTGGACATGTAATTAACGCTTAATATAATCTACTACAAACAGATGAACGAGATTGATGTGTCTAATGTGAGACCCAGATAAAATAATTCAATTATTAGAGATAAAAATTTAAATTATTAAATAAAATATGAGCTATATTATACCAGGTCTGTCAGTGCTCTATTGTGTTCTGCTCACGTGAATAGTTAGAGAAGAATGACATTATTGATAGTCATGAGATACTCAAGTGCATTAATTGCAAGAGGGATTAGCCAATGCAACCGTCCTCGCAAATCGTATACAATATTGACTTATTAAATAAGTGCATAGGTGACATACTTAACATAATAGTTTCCCTTGAAAATCTTCATAGAAAACACCGACCTTACCTAATCTACTTAGTATGTTAAGATAAGCATATTATTGCTTCGTAATTATAATATTACCTAACCTATATCTATAATAGGTAAGTAACATTGTAATTACGAAGCTATAAGTTGCTTTTTAACATACTAAGTAGGTTAGGTATGCGGTGTTTTCAATGAAGCTTTTCAAGGGAACTATTATGTTTAGTATGTCACCTATGCAGGTAACTAATAAGTCAATATTGACTATACGAATTTGCGAGGAAGGTTGGCCAATGAGTGGATGAATGAGTCGCTGAATGAGGCAATGGATGGCCGGTGAGGTTTGGGCAGCTGGTGAGGTCCTGGATGAATACATGAATAGCAAGTTGATTGCTTCACTGAGGAAGAGTGAACACACATCCTGTCCTAATCAGCAGCGCCGTCATATCCAGCTCCAGCATCTTCACAATTACGTCAGGTCTAAGGACCTTACACCTCACTTTCCCGTCGTTAGTGAAGCACCTTGATGCCCTCAGGAGAGGTCAGCATGGATTCAGAACTGAGATAATCACCGGGCTCACCATAGCCGTGCTACTTGGAAAATTTTGTTCCAAGTAGCGAATCTTAAACAACATAGAACTGAGAATAATGTTCTAAGACAACTTACAGAAATAAAACAAGAAAAAGGCCGGATAAACTGTATTTTCTTAGACACAAACAACAATTGATACTCTTGACATCGAACCCACACCAGAAAGTGGAGTCGATGATGACCCAAAACTGACTCAGACATCGTTTCTTTATCAGTTGTGGGTTGACTATCAACTGATCTACCAGGCTATTGTGACCCATCGTCTGCATGTCATGCAGACGATGGTGAAGAAGCCAACAAGAAGGCAGCTCACCTAGTAATGGAGTACCTAAGCAACTGCCAACAAAAAGTCGTAGTGAGAGATGAGATTTCCAGTTGGACAAACATTACACGCGGACTACCCCGAGGCCTGAGCCTGGCACCGCTACTGTTTTTATTCCTTTCTTGGGGGGAAACAAGTACCCAAGGACGTGAGCAAGTACATGTCACTGATTGCAAGTGACATGTACGTGCTTGCAGGAATGTAGAAATAGAGGATGACTGCAGTACGATACAAGAAAACCTTCTTGAGGTTATCTTGAGATGATTTCGGGGCTTTAGTGTCCCCGCGGCCCGGTCCTCGACCAGGCCTCCACCCCCCAGGAAGCAGCCCGTGACAGCTGACTAACACCCAGGTACCTATTTTACTGCTAGGTAACAGGGGCATAGGGTGAAAGAAACTCTGCCCATTGTTTCTCGCCGGCGCCTGGGATCGAACCCTGGACCACAGGATCACAAGTCCAGCGTGCTGTCTGCTCGGCCGACCGGCTCCGACAATCTCGACAAACCTCGACAAACTCCAGAAATCAGCAAACAACATCTTGATGACTTCAGTTGCATCATTTGCAACGTAATGCAGGAGAGAAAGGGTGAAGGGAGATCAAGAGGTCTCTGCACTATAAGCCGACGACAGGAAGTGGAAAAAGGAGTTTGTTTAGAGCGCATGTTATTACTACATTATCTCCAGCGACACACACAAACAGGATAACATCGGCAGGATGTGGGATACTGGCAAACATGAGAACGCCTTCAAGAACGCTAGTGCATTCTACACCACACATGTTAGACCAATGCTGGAATATGCAGCGCCAGCCTAGCGTCTCTTGCGAAACATAAAAACCAAATAGAAAGTAGAGAAGTTTAGAGGAAATGAAAGGAACTAAATGCTTAAACTGTGAGGACAGGTTAAGGCAGCCTTCACAACCTGTAGATAATAAGGACCAGAAGAGACATGATTGCAGCATACAAGATACTGAGAGGAAATGACAAGGTTAACAATAACAGCCTGTATTACCCGTCCCGGGCCCGGGTAGTTGACAAGTGCAATGGTCTGAAAGGCGTCGTACAGTCATTAGCAGCACCATATTAAATACAGTTTCGACAAGGAATTAGAACATCAGTATAGTTGTATTACAAGGCTTGGGGGGGTGGGGGGGGGGGGGTAGGGGAGCTCTGGGAACTGAACCCTGGTTAACTCTACAAGCTCACCACAACTACTACCCGTTGCAACCCGTTCTCACACACTTGCTTATAGTCAATATTGGCTTATTTAATAAGTGCATATGTGACATACAAATTCATTGTGAATATTTTAGTTTACCTTGAAAAGCTTCATAGAAAACACCGACCTCGCCTAACCTTCTTAGTATGTTAAGATAAGCATCTTATTGCTTCTTATTTACAATTATTACTTAACCTATACCGTTGATAGGTTAAGTAATAATTGTAAATAAGTAACAGTTGATTGATTGACAGTTGAGAGGCGGGACCAAAGAGCCAGAGCTCAACCCCCGCAAGTACAACCAGGTGAGCACAACCGCTCTCACACGAAGGAAGAATGCTGAACCACCATTTCACTCCTGGCGTGTGAAATGTGTTCAGATTTTTCAAGGCGACGCGACGATAATTTACATATTTTGACTTTTCCAAACCTTGTAAAATTTCCTGAATAATTCATGACAAGCTTCTGGCTGTGGTGTAAAAATGGTCCTTACACCAGACCGTTATAAAGTGGCTAATGGCCTGGTCAGGTCTTTAGTGCCTGACTTTTGTGTTGACGCTGAGGGGTCAATACAAGCACAGTCACCAGCTGCCAGGGGTCAATACAAGCACAGTCACCAGCTGCCAGGGGTCAATACAAGCACAGTCACCAGCTGCCAGGGGTCAATACAAGCACAGTCACCAGCTGCCAGGGGTCAATACAAGCACAGTCACCAGCTGCCAGGGGGTCAATACAAGCACAGTCACCAGCTGCCAGGGGATCAATACAAGCACAGTCACCAGCTGCCAGGGGTCAGTACAAGCACAGTCACCAGCTGCCAGGGGTCAATACAAGTAGTCACCAGCTGCCAGGGGTCAATACAAGCAGTCACCAGCTGCCAGGGGTCAATACAAGTTGTCACCAGCTGCCAGGGGGTCAGTACAAGCAGTCACCAGCTGCCAGGGGTCAATACAAGCAGTCACCAGCTGCCAGGGGTCAATACAAGTAGTCACCAGCTGCCAGGGGTCAATACAAGTAGTCACCAGCTGCCAGGGGTCAATACAAGCAGTCACCAGCTGCCAGGGGTCAATACAAGTAGTCACCAGCTGCCAGGGGTCAATACAAGCAGTCACCAGCTGCCAGGGGTCAATACAAGCAGTCACCAGCTGCCAGGGGTCAATACAAGCAGTCACCAGCTGCCATGGGTCAATACAAGTAGTCACCAGCTGCCAGGGGTAATACAAGTAGTCACCAGCTGCCAGGGGTCAATACAAGCAGTCACCAGCTGCCAGGGGGTCAGTACAAGCAGTCACCAGCTGCCAGGGATCAATACAAGTAGTCACCAGCTGCCAGGGGTCAATACAAGCAGTCACCAGCTGCCAGGGGTCAATACAAGCAGTCACCAGCTGCCAGGGGTCAATACAAGCACAGTCACCAGCGCCAGGGGTCAATACAAGTAGTACCAGCTGCCAGGGGTCAATACAAGCAGTCACCAGCTGCCAGGGGTCAAGACAAGCAGTCACCAGCTGCCAGGGGTCAATACAAGCAGTCACCAGCTGCAGGGGTCAATACAAGCACAGTCA
Organism: Procambarus virginalis; assembly: GCA_020271785.1. Classification (NCBI taxonomy): domain Eukaryota; kingdom Metazoa; phylum Arthropoda; class Malacostraca; order Decapoda; family Cambaridae; genus Procambarus; species Procambarus virginalis. The sequence goes on along the minus strand of WNGS01167104.1, from coordinate 6,341,144 downwards.
CCAGCTGCCAGGGGTCAATACAAGCAGTCACCAGCTGCCAGGGGTCAATACAAGCAGTCACCAGCGCCAGGGGTCAATACAAGCACAGTCACCAGCTGCCAGGGGTCAATACAAGCACAGTCACCAGCTGCCAGAGGTCAATACAAGCACGTCACCAGCTGCCAGGGGTCAATACAAGCACGTCACCAGCTGCCAGGGGGTCAATACAAGCAGTCACCAGCTGCCAGGGG
>WNGS01167104.1:6318231-6335984 GCA_020271785.1 Procambarus virginalis | reverse complement strand
CTGTCAGTCTACCTCCCTCCTGACATATATGCTGTCATCCTACCTCCTCCTGACATATATGCTGTCACCCTACCTCCTCCTGACATATATGCTGTCATCCTAGCTCCTCCTGACATATATGCTGTCATCCTACCTCCTCCTGACATATATGCTGTCACCCTGCCTCCTCCTGACATATATGCTGTCAGTCTACCTCCTCCTGACATATATGCTGTCATCCTACCTCCTCCTGACGTGCTGTCAGTCTACCTCGTCAGCCTTAACAGTCTTCAATACACAGCTTCGAGTGTAAGATAATGTCTCCCTTGAGCTAATTTGTTAAATTTTATTCCCCAAGAAATATTCCCCAGGGAATATTCCCGAGAAATATCTATTTCTCAGATCTTGGGGGGAAAAATATCAGTTGTATATCTGGGGTGAGCTTTTATTTCCTGTATTTATTTGTGTGGATGTATAAAATACATTAAGTGGGTCAGATACAATCCTTTGGGAATGCAAACTCTTGTAGACTCTTGTGGCGGGAATAACCTCAGTGAAATGCGTTGCAAATCAACGTAGATTGAATGATAGAGGGACGGTATCGCTTGCAAGGAGAGATAAACCTTAGATTTCTGATTGTCTGAGAGGTTGAACACTGTTCCTTACTCCTTTTTCCTCCTGTCCTGATGTCCCAGCTCTCAGTTTATCATGTCCCTGCTCTCAGTCTGTTATAATGTCCCAGCTCTCAGTCTGTCTTGGTGTCCCAGCTCTCAGTCTGTTATCATGTCCCAGCTCTCAGTCTGTCTTGGTGTCCCAGCTCTCAGTCTGTTATCATGTCCCAGCTCTCAGTATGTTATCATGTCCCAGCTCTCAGTTTGTTATCATGTCCCAGCTCTCAGTCTGTTATCATGTCCAGCACTCAGTCTGTTATCATGTCCCAGCACTCAGTCTGTTATCATGTCCCAGCTCTCAGTCTGTTATCATGTCCCAGCACTCAGTCTGTTATCATGTCCCTGCTCTCAGTCTGTTATCATGTCATAGCTCTCAGTCTGTTATCATGTCCGAGCTCTTAGTCTGTTATCATGTCCCAACTCTCAGTCTGTTATGTCCCAGCTCTCAGTCTGTTATCATGTTCCTGCTCTCAGTTTGTTATCATGTCCAAGCTCTCAGTCTGTTATCATGTCCCAGCTTTCAGTCTGTTATGTCCCAGCTCTCAGTCTGTTATCATATCCCAGCACTCAGTCTGTTATCATGTCCCAGCACTCAGTCTGTTATCATGTCCCAGCTCTCAGTCTGTTATGTCCCAGCTCTCAGTCTGGTATCATGTCCCAGCTCTCAGTCTGTTATCACGTCCAAACTTTTAATCTTTCATTATATGCCTTAACATTATCTTTTCTCATTCGTTAGCTCTTAATGTGTCCTCAAATTCTAGTTCCTAATCTACTTGTAGACGAGAGGTTTACACTTGAGCGTAGAGTGACGCGAAGTTTACACTTTTGTGCAAAGTGACGAGTAAAGTATAGAGCCTGACAATTTCGTTTCTGTGAGTGCTATTTCATCTGGGTTTTCTTCCTGTGCTCTTTCGTGCAGTTCTCTTGCTTTATTGGTAATCGCATCAACGTTTGGGTATATTACCTTAAAGCTCGCTTTCCTATGACCATTATCACATGCTCTCCCCCCACTGGTGTAGGAAGCTGTTCCATGCGTAGGGCTATTTGGGTAGTTTGTCCTCCTGTGGGGTAGTTAATGGGTGTTTAGGTTGGATGGAAAGCTTAGATGTGGCTTAGTTTTGCTTGTACCAGGAGGATTAAGGACAGGATGTGTGTGTGTGTGTGTGTGTGTGTGTGTGTGTGTGGTGTGTGTGTGTGTGTGTGTGTGTGTTTGTACTCACCTATTTGTGCTTGCGGTTGGTTGAGCTCTGGCTCTTTGGTCCCGCCTCTCAACCGTCAATCAACAGGTGTACAGGTTCCTGAGCCTACTGGGCTCTATCATATCTACATTTGAAACTGTGTATGGAGTCAGCCTCCACCACATCACTGCCTAATGCTACACATACACTGCCTGTGTGTGTGTGTGTGTGTGTGTGTGTGTGTGTGTGTGTGTGTGTGTGTGTGTGTGTGTGTGTTTGTTGCATGCAATATGGTTTATTCAAGAGCCTCGGCGTCCTGTTTATTCACTCCACTCTGAGTATTGCAACCACGGACAGAACATGGAAATCCTCATTTATTTTCTGTGTTATTGCTGTAGTTGATGTCACGAATGCGGTAGTTGATGTCACGAATGCGGTAGTTGATGTTACGAATGCTTCCATTATTGTTACTGGTAGACATTAGTGTTGCACATTTGTATCTATAAGGGGAAATGTCTGTCTGTCTGTCTGTCTGTTCGAGGCTGGAGGCTAGACGCTTCAATCAATTTTTAATTTTTTTCCATGAATTGCTATTGTGTCCGTGCCCATCATGGGACTCCGATAGATGTCCGACAAAGGAGTGCTACTTGGCACTGTGCCAACGTCACACTTATAATGATTTGACACTGATTTATTATTTACATTTTTTTTTATTTTTTTAAGCGATATCATAAACAGTATCCACTGATAACGGCAAAATTTAAAAAAAATAATCATAATACTTATCCATTAATCCCTCAAAATCTTTGATGATAAGGGCTATCTTCCTTTAGACTTTATGGATTGTGATATCCATATGTTGATATCGTGATCACGATATAACCTAATCACGATATCAACAACCTGGTTGATCACGATATAACTTTTCATATGGTCTAGAGTGACTGCATAAAAGCAAATGCACCTATCACAGGGAAATCACAATAGCGAGATAGATCAGTGTAAATCATTTTGAGGGCAGTGAAGAGACTCGAACCCGCGTTCAGGGGGTTCACAGATAACTGCCCTTAAGTAGGCTAATAAAAACCCGGGAGATAAATCATCATAACAAACCCAAAGTTTGCCAGTGATGGAGGATGATCTTTCATACAATATGAAGAATACAGTGAAGAATGATCATACATACAGTATAATGAATACAGTGAAGGACACTGATCATACATACAGTATGAAGAATACAGTGAAGAATGATCGTATATACAGTATAATGAATACAGTGAAGGACACTGATCATACATACAGTATGATGAATACAGTGAAGAATGATCGTATATACAGTATAATGAATACAGTGAAGGAGACTGATCATACATACAGTATGAAGAATACAGTGAAGAATGATCATACATACAGTATAATGAATACAGTGAAGGACACTGATCATACATACAGTATGAAGAATACAGTGAAGAATGATCATATATACAGTATAATGAATACAGTGAAGGACACTGATCATACATACAGTATGAAGAATACAGTGAAGAATGATCATATATACAGTATAATGAATACAGTGAAGGACACTGATCATACATACAGTATGAAGAATACAGTGAACGATGCCCGCGTATGAATAACCTGTAACTACCTAACTACAGCGAACTATGTCTACAATTCATACAGGACAGACATCTTGTTTAATCTGTACAAACTCTCAAGTAACTAGCGGAGATTGCGACTGTAATCTTACTGTAACTACCGGAGACTACAGTAATTCAGTAGCGATTACTACCACCACCTAAGATTAACATCTTAAGTACTGCTGCTTACGGTCTCTAAGGACACTGTGTCTTGAACTTGACTGTGAATATTCCTCTTGTGGCAGTGACTGTAGAGCAGTGATGGCACTGGCCTCTGGAGTCTTATAGAGTGTTAGTGAAGTATTGATTCTCTTAAGTATTCTAGTTTAATTAACTAGCATGTGTGTGTGTGTGTGTGTGTGTGTGTGTGTGTGTGTGTGTGTGTGTGTGTGTATTCACCTAGTTGTGTGTGTGTGTGTGTGTGTGTGTGTGTGTGTGTGTGTGTGTGTGTATTCACCTAGTTGTGTGTGTGTGTGTGTGTGTGTGTGTATTCACCTAGTTGTGTGTGTGTGTGTGTGTGTGTGTGTGTGTGTGTGTGTGTGTGTGTGTGTATTCACCTAGTTGTGTGTGTGTGTGTGTGTGTGTGTGTGTGTGTGTGTGTGTGTGTGTGTGTATTCACCTAGTTGTGTGTGTGTGTGTGTGTGTGTGGTGTGTGTGGTGTGTGGTGTGTGTGTGTGTGTGTGTATTCACCTAGTTGTGTGTGTGTGTGTGTGTGTATTCACCTAGTTGTGTGTGTGTGTGTGTGTGTGTGTGTGTGTGTGTGTGTGTGTGTGTGTATTCACCTAGTTGTGTGTGTGTGTGTGTGGTGTGTGTGTGTGTGTGTGTGTGTGGTGTGTGTGTATTCCCTATTTGTGTGTGTGTGTGTGTGTGTGGTGTGTATTCACCTAGTTGTGTGTGTGTGTGTGTGTGTGTGTGTGTGTGTGTGTGTGTGTGTGTGTGTGTGTGTGTGTGTGTATTCCCTAGTTGTGTGTGTGTGTGTGTGTGTGTGTGTGTGTGTGTGTGTGTGTGTGTGTGTGTATTCACCTAGTTGTTTGTGTGTGTGTGTGTGTGTGTGTGTGTGTGTGTGTGTGTGTGTGTGTGTGTGTGTGTGTGTATTCACCTAGTTGTGTGTGTGTGTGTGTGTGTATTCACCTAGTTGTGTGTGTGTGTGTGTGTGTGTGTGTGTGTGTGTGTGTGTGTATTCACCTAGTTGTGTGTGTGTGTGTGTGTGTGTGTGTGTGTGTGTGTGTGTGTGTGTGTATTCACCTAGTTGTACTCACCTAGTTGTGCTTGCGGGGGTTGAGCTCTGGCTCTTTGGTCCCGCCTCTCAACCGTCAATCAACAGGTGTACAGGTTCCTGAGCCTATTGGGCTCTATCATATCTACACTTGTACATCATATGTACACCAGTTGATTGTGTGTGTGTGTGTGTGTGTGTGTGTGTGTGTGTGTGTGTGTTTGTGTATATGTGTGAATCACAACTATGTATAGCTTCCCACACATCTCTCTCGTCTGAAACACACACACACACACACACACACACACACACACACACACACACACACACACACGAAAAAACTAAGAGATGTGTTGAAGTTAAACTTGGCTTCAGTAGCAGCCAATCCAAGGCTTCCTGTGGATTCAGTGGAATCCCAGCCTGTATAACTCACAGCACGTCGTGGTTCAGGGGGTTAAAGTGTGTGGCTGGGGACACCCTGAGTCTGGGTTCGAGCCCCGCATTCCCCCAATTGATTCCCTAAAAAAATAATGTAAATAATCATTATAATAAAATTAATAAATTTAAAATAATAAAGTAATGGCAATAATATTAATAATGATAATAATAATGATATAAATAAAATAATAATATATTAAGGAGGAAAGAAAAAAATTAAGGATCATAAGTTTCTTTTACAACGCTGTGGAGAGAGCGACCTGTTGTGGTTGGCTGTCGGCCGCCTTCATTATCATGAGTAGTTGGCACCTGGGTGCATTATCCTGGGGTGCCAGGCACTCGTGGTGTGCTGTCATGTCCTCTCCTGGGGTGCCAGGCACTGGTGGTGTGCTGTCATGCCCTCTCCTGGGGTGCCTGGCACTGGTGGTGTGATGTCATGCCCTCTCCTGGGGTGCCAGGCACTGGTGGTGTGCTGTCATGCCCTCTCCTGGGGTGCCAGGCACTGGTGGTGTGCTGTCATGCCCTCTCCTGGGGTGCCAGGCACTCATGGTGTGCTGTCATGCCCTCTCCTGGGGTGCTGGCACTCGTGGTGTGCTGTCATGCCCTCTCCTGGGGTGCCAGGCACTGGTGGTGTGCTGTCATGCCCTCTCCTGGGGTGCCTGGCACTGGTGGTGTGCTGTCATGCCCTCTCCTGGGGTGCCTGGCACTCGTGGCGTGCTGTCATGCCCTCTCCTGGGGTGCCTGGCACTGGTGGCGTGCTGTCACGCCCTCTCCTGGGGTGCCAGGCACTGGTGGTGTGCTGTCATGCCCTCTCCTGGGGTGCCAGGCACTCGTGGCGTGCTGTCACGCCCTCTCCTCTCATGCAAAAGTCTATGGATTTATGGCTGAACATTTCACTTTCACAGTCTTTGTGAAGGAGGGGCTCCAATTACCCTCTTTCACGAGACAGACTGGTGTAAATCCTGATTGGGCTTCTGTGGAAGCCTCAGGAACTCTGGAGGATTCAGTTGAATCCCCAGGTTGCAGTTCTTTTGACCATGTCGTGGCGTAGTAGTCTAAGGCGTGTGCTTGAGAGTATCCAGAGCATAGGTTCGAATCCTTCTCACCTCTCCTACTAATTTTATCATCAATACATCACGTTAATGTGATTTATTTGTGCATTCCTATTATTATTATTACAAATATTAGTATTACAAATATTAGTATTATAAATATTATTATTAAAAATGTTATTAAAAATATTTATTAATACCCATATCATTTTTAATAATATAAATGTCGCAGCGAGCACATAATGCAGCAGTTTATTTGTTCTGTTGGACATGTAATTAACGCTTAATATAATCTACTTACAAACAGATGAACGAGATTGATGTGTCTAATGTGAGACCCAGATAAAATAATTCAATTATTAGAGATAAAAATTTAAATTATTAAATAAAATATGAGCTATATTATACCAGGTCTGTCAGTGCTCCATTGTGTTCTGCTCACGTGAATATGTTAGAGAAGAATGACATTATTGATAGTCAATGAGATACTCAAGTGCATTAATTGCAAGAGGGATTAGCCAATGCAACCCGTCCTCGCAAATTCGTATAGTCAATATTGACTTATTAAATAAGTGCATAGGTGACATACTTAACATAATAGTTTCCCTTGAAAATCTTCATAGAAAACACCGACCTTACCTAATCTACTTAGTATGTTAAGATAAGCATATTATTGCTTCGTAATTATAATTATTACCTAACCTATATCTATAATAGGTTAAGTAACAATTGTAATTACGAAGCTATAAGTTGCTTATTTTAACATACTAAGTAGGTTAGGTAAGGTCGGTGTTTTCAATGAAGCTTTTCAAGGGAAACTATTATGTTTAGTATGTCACCTATGCAGGTAACTAATAAGTCAATATTGACTATACGAATTTGCGAGGACGGGTTGGCCAATGAGTGGATGAATGAGTCGCTGAATGAGGCAATGGATGGCCGGTGAGGTTGGGCAGCTGGTGAGGTCCTGGATGAATACATGAATAGCAAGTTGATTGCTTCACTAGTAGAAGAGTGAACACACATCCTGTCCTAATCAGCAGCGCCGTCATATCCAGCTCCAGCATCTTCACAATTACGTCAGGTCTAAGGACCTTACACCTCACTTTCCCGTCGTTAGTGAAGCACCTTGATGCCCTCAGGAGAGGTCAGCATGGATTCAGAACTGAGATAATCACCGGGCTCACCATAGCCCGTGCTACTTGGAACATTTTGTTCCAAGTAGCGAATCTTAAACAACATAGAACTGAGAATAATGTTCTAAGACAACTTACAGAAATAAAACAAGAAAAAGGCCGGATAAACTGTATTTTCTTAGACACAAACAACAATTGATACTCTTGATATCGAACCCACACCAGAAAGTGGAGTCGATGATGACCCAAAACTGACTCAGACATCGTTTCTTTATCAGTTGTGGGTTGACTATCAACTGATCTACCAGGCTATTGTGACCCATCGTCTGCATGTCATGCAGACGATGGTGAAGAAGCCAACAAGAAGGCAGCTCACCTAGTAATGGAGTACCTAAGCAACTGCCAACAAAAAGTCGTAGTGAGAGATGAGATTTCCAGTTGGACAAACATTACACGCGGACTACCCCGAGGCCTGAGCCTGGCACCGCTACTGTTTTTATTCCTTTCTTGGGGGGAAACAAGTACCCAAGGACGTGAGCAAGTACATGTCACTGATTGCAAGTGACATGTACGTGCTTGCAGGAATGTAGAAATAGAGGATGACTGCAGTACGATACAAGAAAACCTTCTTGAGGTTATCTTGAGATGATTTCGGGGCTTTAGTGTCCCCGCGGCCCGGTCCTCGACCAGGCCTCCACCCCCAGGAAGCAGCCCGTGACAGCTGACTAACACCCAGGTACCTATTTTACTGCTAGGTAACAGGGGCATAGGGTGAAAGAAACTCTGCCCGTTGTTTCTCGCCGGCGCCTGGGATCGAACCCGGGACCACAGGATCACAAGTCCAGCGTGCTGTCTGCTCGGCCGACCGGCTCCGACAATCTCGACAAACCTCGACAAACTCCAGAAATCAGCAAACAACATCTTGATTGACTTCAGTTGCATCATTTGCAACGTAATGCAGAAGAGAAAAGGGTGAAGAGAGATCAAGAGGTCTCTGCACCATAAGCCGACGACAGGAAGTGGAAAAAGGAGTTTGTTTTAGAGCGCATGTTATTACTACATTATCTCCAGCGACACACACAAACAGGATAACATCGGCAGGATGTGGGATACGGGCAAACATGAGAACGCCTTCAAGAACGCTAATGCATTCTACACCACACATGTTAGACCAATGCTGGAATATGCAGCGCCAGCCTAGCGTCTCTTGTGAAACATAAAAACCAAATGGAAAGAAAGTAGAGAAGTTTAGAGGTAGTGAGAGCAACTAAATGCTTAAACTGTGAGGACAGGTTAAGGCAGCCTTCACAACCCTGTAGATAATAAGGACCAGAAGAGACATGATTGCAGCATACAAGATACTGAGAGGAAATGACAAGGTTAACAATAACAGCCTGTTATACCCGGGTAGTTGACAAGTGCAATGGTCTGAAAGGCGTCGTACAGTCATTAGCAGCACCATATAAATACAGTTTCGACAAGGAATTAGAACATCAGTATAGTTGTATTACAAGGCTTGGGGGGGGGGGGGTGGGGGGTAGGGGAGCTCTGGGAACTGAACCCTGGTTAACTCTACAAGCTCACCACAACTACTACCACGTTGCAACCCGTTCTCGCACTTGCTTATAGTCAATATTGGCTTATTTAATAAGTGCATATGTGACATACAAATTCATTGTGAATATTTTAGTTTACTTTGAAAAGCTTCATAGAAAACACCGACCTCGCCTAACCTTCTTAGTATGTTAAGATAAGCATCTTATTGCTTCTTATTTACAATTATTACTTAACCTATACCGTTGATAGGTTAAATAATAATTGTAAATAAGTAACAGTTGATTGATTGACAGTTGAGAGGCGGGACCAAAGAGCCAGAGCTCAACCCCCGCAAGTACAACCAGGTGAGCACAACCGCGCTCACACGAAGGAAGAATGCTGAACCACCATTTCACTCCTGGCGTGTGAAATGTGTTCAGATTTTTCAAGGCGACGCGACGATAATTTACATATTTTGACTTTTCCAAACCTTGTAAAATTTTCCTGAATAATTCATGACAAGCTTCTGGTTGTGGTGTAAAAATGGTGCTTACACCAGACCGTTATAAAGTGGCTAATGGCCTGGTCAGGTCTTTAGTGCCTGCCTTTTGTGTTGACGCTGAGGGGTCAATACAAGCACAGTCACCAGCTGCCAGGGGTCAATACAAGCAGTCACCAGCTGCCAGGGGTCAATACAAGCACAGTCACCAGCTGCCAGAGGTCAATACAAGCAGTCACCAGCTGCCAGGGGTCAATACAAGCACAGTCACCAGCTGCCAGGGGTCAATACAAGCAGTCACCAGCTGCCAGGGGTCAATACAAGCAGTCACCAGCTGCCAGGGGTCAATACAAGCAGTCACCAGCTGCCAGGGGTCAATACAAGCAGTCACCAGCTGCCAGGGGTCAATACAAGCAGTCACCAGCTGTCAGGGGTCAATACAAGCAGTCACCAGCTGCTAGGGGGTCAATACAAGCACAGTCACCAGCTGCCAGGTGGTCAATACAAGCACATTCACCAGCTGCCAGGGGTCAATACAAGCACAGTCACCAGCTACCAGGGGTCAATACAAGCACAGTCACCACCTGCCAGGGGTCAATACAAGCACAGTCACCAGCTGCCAGGGGGTCAATACAAGCAGTCACCAGCTGCCAGGGGTCAGTACAAGCAGTCACCAGCTGCCAGGGGTCAATACAAGCAGTCACCAGCTGCCAGGGGTCAATACAAGCAGTCACCAGCTGCCAGGGGTCAGTACAAGCAGTCACCAGCTGCCAGGGGTCAGTACAAGCAGTCACCAGCTGCCAGGGGTCAATACAAGCAGTCACCAGCTGCCAGGGGTCAATACAAGCAGTCACCAGCTGCCAGGGGTCAATACAAGCAGTCACCAGCTGCCAGGGGGTCAATACAAGCAGTCCCCAGCTGCCAGGGGTCAATACAAGCACAGTCACCAGCTGCCAGGGGTCAATACAAGCAGTCACCAGCTGCCAGGGGGACAATACAAGCAGTCACCAGCTGCCAGGGGTCAGTACAAGCAGTCACCAGCTGCCAGGGGTCAATACAAGCAGTCACCAGCTGCCAGAGGTCAATACAAGCACAATCACCAGCTGCTAGAGGTCAATACAAGCACAGTCACCAGCTGCCAGGGGTCAATACAAGCACAGTCACCAGCTGCCAGGGGTCAATACAAGCAGTCACCAGATGCCCGGGGTCAATTCAAGCAGTTACCAGCTGCCAGGGGTCAATACAAGCAGTCACCAGCTGCCAGGGGGTCAATATAAGCAGTCACCAGCTGCCAGGGGTCAATAAAGCAGTCACCAGCTGCTAGGGGTCAATACAAGCACAGTCACCAGCTGCCAGGTGGTCAATACAAGCACAGTCACCAGCTGCCAGGGGTCAATACAAGCACAGTCCCCCGCTGCCAGGGGTCAATACAAGCACAGTCACCAGCTACCAGGGGTCAATACAAGCACAGTCACCACCTGCCAGGGGTCAATACAAGCACAGTCACCAGCTGCCAGGGGTCAATACAAGCACAGTCACCAGCTGCCAGGGGTCAATACAAGCAGTCACCAGCTGCCAGGGGTCAGTACAAGCAGTCACCAGCTGCCAGGGGTCAATACAAGCAGTCACCAGCTGCCAGGGGTCAATACAAGCAGTCACCAGCTGCCAGGGGTCAGTACAAGCAGTCACCAGCTGCCAGGGGTCAGTACAAGCAGTCACCAGCTGCCAGGGGGTCAATACAAGCAGTCACCAGCTGCCAGGGGTCAGTACAAGCAGTCACCAGCTGCCAGGGGTCAATACAAGCAGTCACCAGCTGCCAGGGGGTCAATACAAGCAGTCACCAGCTGCCAGGGGTCAATACAAGCAGTCACCAGCTGCCAGAGGTCAATACAAGCACAATCACCAGCTGCTAGAGGTCAATACAAGCACAGTCACCAGCTGCCAGGGGTCAATACAAGCACAGTCACCAGCTGCCAGGGGTCAATACAAGCAGTCACCAGATGCCCGGGGTCAATTCAAGCAGTTACCAGCTGCCAGGGGTCAATACAAGCAGTCACCAGCTGCCAGGGGGTCAATACAAGCACAGTCCCCCGCTGCCAGGGGTCAATACAAGCACAGTCACCAGCTGCCAGGGGGTCAATACAAGCACAGTCACCAGATGCCAGGGGTCAATACAAGCACAGTCACCAGCTGCCAGGGGTCAATACAAGCACAGTCACCAGCTGCCAGGGGTCAATACAAGCACAGTCACCAGCTGCCAGGGGGTCAATACAAGCAGTCACCAGCTGCCAGGGGTCAGTACAAGCAGTCACCAGCTGCCAGGGGGTCAATATAAGCAGTCACCAGCTGCCAGGGGTCAATACAAGCAGTCACCAGCTGCCAGGGGGTCATACAAGCACAGACACCAGCTGCCAGGGGTCAATACAAGCACAGTCACCAGCTGCCAGGGGTCAGTACAAGCAGTCACCAGCTGCAAGGGGTCAATACAAGCACAGTCACCAGCTGCCAGGGGTCAATACAAGCACAGTCACCAGCTGCCAGGGTCAATACAAGCACAGTCACCAGCTGCCAGGGATCAATACAAGCACAGTCACCAGCTGCCAGGGGTCAATACAAGCACATTCACCAGCTGCCAGGGGGTCAATACAAGCACAGTCACCAGCTGCCAGGGGTCAATACAAGCACAGTCACCCGCTGCCAGGTGGTCAATACGAAGTTGAAGTTACAGTCGCCTAGTATTGCCTTTCGCAATCACTCAATCACTACGACCATTGCACGGGAAGATTGCAAGAACAACAGCATGCAGACGTTGCAAGCACTGAGTGTGCAAATGCACGTGATAAGTGTGACCGGGGCCCTGATTGGCCGCGAGATTAGCAGCATTAACAGGTAGAGTAGAGGGCGATGGACTTTCAATTTCCTGTCAAATATCGCGCGAAGTGGAACAGTTAAATCGAACAAAACAAAGTCCAGACACAGTCGAAAAGGTCTGTGCCACAGTCCGGGCACGCTGGACTTGTGATCCTGTGGTCCTGGGTTCGATCCCAGGCGCCGGCGAGAAACAATGGGCAGAGTTTCTTTCACCCTATGCCCCTGTTACCTAGCAGTAAAATAGGTACCTGAGTGTTAGTCAGCTGTCACGGGCTGCTTCCTGGGGGTGGAGGCCTGGTCGAGGACCGGGCCGCGGGGACACTAAAGCCCCGAAATCAACTCAAGATAACCTCAAGATAACCACAACATTGAGCACGAAAAATGGTGCCATAGGTACAATCAGAGTAGAGGTGCCATAGGTACAATCAGAGAACACTGTCTGAACATCAGAGGTCCAGTGAGGAGTAGAGGTGCCATAGGCACAATCAGAGAACACTGTCTGGATATCAGAGGTCCAGTGAGGAGTAGAGGTGCCATTGGCACAATCAGAGAACACTGTCTGGATATCAGAGGTCCAGTGAGGAGTAGAGGTGCCATAGGCACAATCAGAGAACATTGTCTGGATATCAGAGGTCCAGTGAGGAGTAGAGGTGCCATAGGCACAATCAGAGAACACTGGATATCAGAGGTCCAGTGAGGAGTAGAGGTGCCATAGGCACAATCAGAGAACACTGTCTGGATATCAGAGGTCCAGTGAGGAGTAGAGATGCCATAGGCACAATCAGAGAACACTGTCTGGATATCAGAGGTCCAGTGAGGAGTAGAGGTGCCATAGGCACAATCAGAGAACACTGTCTGGATATCAGAGGTCCAGTGAGGAGTAGAGATGCCATAGGCACAATCAGAGAACACTGTCTGGATATCAGAGGTCCAGTGAGGAGTAGAGGTGCCATAGGCACAATCAGAGAACACTGTCTGGATATCAGAGGTCCAGTGAGGAGTAGAGGTGCCATAGGCACAATCAGAGAACACTGTCTGAACACCAGAGGTCCAGTGAGGAGTAGAGGTGCCATAGGTACAATCAGAGAACACTGTCTGAACACCAGAGGTCCACAGCTGTTCAACACCCTCCCAGCAAACATTCGAACTATTGCCGGAACAAAGGTGGATGTCTCCAAGAGAGAATTAGACACTTTCCTCCAAGGAGTGCCGGACCAACCGGGCTGTGGTGGGTATGTGGGCCTGCGGGCCGCTCCAAGCAACAGCCTGGTGGACCAAACTCTCACAAGTCAAGCCTGGCCTCGGGCCGGGCTTGGGGAGTAGAACAACTCCCAGAACCCCATCAACCAGGTATATGTGGGCCTGCGGGCCGCTCCAAGCAACAGCCTGGTGGACCAAGTTATCACAAGTCAAGCCTGGCCTCGGGCCGGGCTTGGGCAGTAGAAGAACTCCCAGAACCCCATCAACCAGGTATCAACCAGGTATCAAGCAGGTATCAACCAGGTATCAACCAAGTATCAACCAGGTATCAACCAGGTATCAACCAAGTATCAACCAAGTATCAACCAAGTATCAACCAGGTATCAACCAAGTATCAACCAGGTATCAACCAAGTATCAACCAAGTATCAACCAGGTATCAACCAAGTATCAACCAAGTATCAACCAAGTATCAACCAGGTATCAACCAAGTATCAACCAGGTATCAACCAAGTATCAACCAGGTATCAACCAGGTATCAACCAGGTATCAACCAGGTATCAATCAAGTATCAACCAGGTATCAACCAGGTATCAACCAAGTATCAACCAATATCAACCAGGTATCAACCAAGTATCAACCAGGTATCAACCAGGTATCAACCAAGTATCAACCAATATCAACCAAGTATCAACCAGGTATCAACCAGGTATCAACCAGGTATCAACCAAGTATCAACCAGGTATCAACCAAGTATCAACCAAGTATCAACCAGGTATCAACCAAGTATCAACCAGGTATCAACCAGGTATCAACCAGGTATCAACCAAGTATCAACCAGGTATCAACCAAGTATCAACCAAGTATCAACCAGGTATCAACCAGGTATCAACCAAGTATCAACCAAGTATCAACCAAGTATCAACCAGGTATCAACCAGGTATCAACCAGGTATCAACCAGGATATGTTCAACAGGTTAACGCAAAAGGCATAGATGACAAAAGGAAGCTTCTCTCATCTTCTCTACAAAAGCTAAGAGAAAACTTTTAAATACGGGGAACCTGTTTGGCTTTTATGCACTTGTCCCCAGGTCTCAATATGTAGTTACGCAAGCACTTACGAACCTGGGGCTAGGTTCACGAAGCAGTTACGCAAGCACTTACGAACCTGGGGCTAGGTTCACGAAGCAGTTACGCAAGTACTTACGAACCTGGGGCCAGATTCACGAAGCAGTTACGCAAGCACTTACGAACCTGGAGCCATATTCACGAAGTAGTTACGCAAGCACTTACGAACCTAGGGCCATATTCACGAAGCAGTTACGCAAGTACTTACGAACCTGGGGCCGTATTCACGAAGCAGTTACGCAAGCACTTACGAACCTGGGGCCAGATTGACGAAGCAGTTACGCAAGCACTTACGAACCTGGGGCTAGGTTCACGAAGCAGTTACGCAAGTACTTACGAACCTGGGGCCAGATTCACGAAGCAGTTACGCAAGCACTTACGAACCTGGAGCCATATTCACGAAGTAGTTACGCAAGCACTTACGAACCTAGGGCCATATTCACGAAGCAGTTACGCAAGCACTTACGAACCTGGAGCCATATTCACGAAGCAGTTACGCAAGCACTTACGAACCTGGAGCCATATTCATGAAGCAGTTACGCAAGCACTTACGAACCTGGAGCCATATTCATGAAGCAGTTACGCAAGCACTTACGAACCTGGGGCCAGATTCACGAAGCAGTTACGCAAGTACTTACGAACCTGTACATCTTTCCTCAACCTTTGACGGCTTTGGTTGCATTTATTAAACAGTTTACAAGCATGAAAACTTGCCAATCAACTGTTGTTATTGTTATAAACAGCCTCCTGGTGCTTCGAAGCTCATTAACTGTTTAATAATTGTAAACAAAGCCGCCAAAGATTGAGAAAAGATGAACAGGTTCGTAAGTGCTTGCGTAACTGCTTCGTGAATCTGGCCCCAGGCTCGTAAGTGCTTGCGTAACTGCTTCGTGAATCTGTCTCAAGGTTCGTACGACTCCTGAATGTACAGGAGCCGTCCAGAACGAACAGGAATCGTCCAGAACGAACAGGAATCGTCCAGAACGAACAGGAATCGTCCAGAACGAACAGGAATCGTCCAGAACGAACAGGAATCGTCCAGAACGAACAGGAGCCGTCCAGAACGAACAGGAGCCGTCCAGAACGAACAGGAGCCGTCCAGAACGAACAGGAATCATCCAGAACGAACAGGAATCGTCCAGAACGAACAGGAATCGTCCAGAACGAACAGGAATCGTCCAGAACGAACAGGAATCGTCCAGAACGAACAGGAGCCGTCCAGAACGAACAGGAACCGTCCAGAACGAACAGGAACCGTCCAGAACGAACAGGAGTCGTCCAGAACGAACAGGAATCGTCCAGAACGAACAGTAGTCGTTCAGAACAAACAGGAGTCGTTCAGAACGAACAGGAGTCGTCCAGAACGAACAGGAGTCGTCCAGAACGAACAGGAGTCGTCCAGAACGAACAGGAGTCGTCCAGAACGAACAAAGAGTCGTCCAGAACGAACAGGAGTCGTCCAGAACGAACAAAGAGTCGTCCAGAACGAACAGGAGCCGTCCAGAACGAACAAAGAGTCGTCCAGAACAAACAGGAGCCGTCCAGAACGAACAGGAGCCGTCCAGAACGAACAAAGAGTCGTCCAGAACGAACAAAGAGTCGTCCAGAACGAACAAAGAGTCGTCCAGAACGAACAGGAGTCGTCCAGAACGAACAAAGAGTCGTCCAGAACGAACAGGAGTCGTCCAGAACGAACAAAGAGTCGTCCAGAACGAACAAAGAGTCGTCCAGAACGAACAAAGAGTCGTCCAGAACGAACAGGAGTCGTCCAGAACGAACAAAGAGTCGTCCAGAACGAACAGGAGTCGTCCAGAACGAACAAAGAGTCGTCCAGAACGAACAGGAGTCGTCCAGAACGAACAGGAGTCGTCCAGAACGAACAGGAGTCGTCCAGAACGAACAGGAGCCGTCCAGAACGAACAGGAGTCGTCCAGAACGAACAGGAGTCGTCCAGAACGAACAGGAATCATCCAGAACGAACAGGAATCATCCAGAACGAACAGGAATCGTCCACAACTCTCAGCCATTAATCACGTGCCTAATCTACCGGAAGAGACTAATATTCCCCATCATTTCACTCCCTGGAACACTGCTGAGAAAGATTTATCATGATCACGACCTGAAAAATCCCGAGGGGGACTAACTCTTAACCTAATTACTGGACTAATCACTTACGAAGGCACAAAGCACAGCTGGTTGAGTAATTAGGCCCAGTTAGTAACAGGGAAGCAATTGGCCAAGAGTCTAAATTCCAATTGCGCCTTCCGGGGATCAATATCACCGCGGCCCGGTCTCTGAACTGGCCTCCTGGTTGGTCTGGGGTTCTGGTCAACTTGGCTGTGTTTAGAGGGAGAGTTCTTAGTGGGAGAGTTCTTAGTGGGAGAGTTCTTAGAGGGAGAGTTCTTAGAGGAGAGTTCTTAGTGGGAGAGTTCTTAGAGGGAGAGTTCTTAGTGGGAGAGTTCTTAGAGGGAGAGTTCTTAGAGAGAGAGTTCTTAGTGGGAGAGTTCTTAGTGGGAGAGTTCTTAGTGGGAGAGTTCTTAGTGGGGAGTTCTTAGTGGGGGAGTTCTTAGTGGGAGAGTTCTTAGTGGGAGAGTTCTTAGTGGGGGAGTTCTTAGTGGGAGAGTTCTTAGTGGGGGAGTTCTTAGTGGGAGAGTTCTTAGTGGGGGAGTTCTTAGTGGGAGAGTTCTTAGTGGGGGAGTTCTTAGTGGGAGAGTTCTTAGTGGGGGAGTTCTTAGTGGGGGAGTTCTTAGTGGGAGAGTTCTTAGTGGGAGAGTTCTTAGTGGGAGAGTTCTTAGTGGGAGAGTTCTTAGTGGGGGAGTTCTTAGTGGGAGAGTTCTTAGTGGGGAGTTCTTAGTGGGAGAGTTCTTAGTGGGGGAGTTCTTAGTGGGAGAGTTCTTAGTGGGGGAGTTCTTAGTGGGAGAGTTCTTAGTGGGGGAGTTCTTAGTGGGAGAGTTCTTAGTGGGAGAGTTCTTAGTGGGAGAGTTCTTAGTGGGAGAGTTCTTAGTGGAGAGTTCTTAGAGGGAGAGTTCTTAGTGGGAGAGTTCTTAGTGGGAGAGTTCTTAGTGGGAGAGTTCTTAGTGGGAGAGTTCTTAGTGGGAGAGTTCTTAGTGGGAGAGTTCTTAGAGGGAGAGTTCTTAGTGGGAGAGTTCTTAGTGGGAGAGTTCTTAGTGGGAGAGTTCTTAGTGGGAGAGTTCTTAGTGGGAGAGT
>WNGS01167104.1:6304821-6316565 GCA_020271785.1 Procambarus virginalis | reverse complement strand
GTGTGTGGTGTGGTGTGATGTGTGTGTGTACTCACCTAGTGTACTCACCTATTGTGCTTGCGGGGGTTGAGCTTTGGCTCTTTGGTCCCGCCTCTCAACCGTCAATCAACAGGTGTACAGTTTCCTGAGCCTAATGGGCTCTATCATACACTTGAAACTGTGTATGGAGTCAGCCTCCACCACATCGCTTCCTAATGCATTCCATTTGTCAACCACTCTGACACTAAAAAATTCTTTCTAATATCTCTGTGGCTCATTTGGGCACTCAGTTTCCACCTGTGTCCCCTAGTGCGTGTGCCCCTTGTGTTAAACAGCCTGTCTTTATCAACCCTGTCGATTCCCCTGAGAATCTTGAATGTGGTGATCATGTCCCCCCTAACTCTTCTGTCTTCCACGAAGTGAGGTTTAATTCCCGCAGTCGCTCTCCTCGTAGCTCATACCTCTCAGCTCGGGTACTAGTCTGGTGGCAAACCTTTGAACCTTTCCAGTTTAGTCTTATGCTTGACTAGATAGGGACTCCATGCTGGAGCCGCATACTCCAGGATTGGTCTGACATATGTGGTATATAATGTTCTGAAAGATTCCTTACACAAGTTTCTAAAGGCCGTTCTTATGTTAGCCACCTGGCATATGCTGCTGCTGATGTTATCCTCTTGATATGTGCTTCAGGAGACAGGTCTGGCAAGCTTTACAACTCTCACTACATCGAGTCTTTCTGAACATTTTCATTTATATATTTTCCCTCGTTATCTCTTACGTAGTGATCATGTCTCCTCCGACTTTATCTTTTAATTTCATTAGCTTTAAATGTAGTTATTTTTTTTTTTGGCCCTGAGCCATTCTCTCGACACAAGGATCCCACATCCCCAATCCTCATGGCCCCCCCCCACGGGCCTGTGTGCCCAATCGCGTCTGCACGACGGCTGCCAATCACCGTGTAATGCGCTGAAACTGAAGGGAATTGGACCCGTTTCCGGTAATGGGAGACTCTCCCTGTATCGCGGTAAACTCTGTAAACTCTCCCTGGGTAGTAGAGTTGTAGTGGCGAGCTCTGTAAACTCTGGTAGATATTCTATTGAAGAAAATAATTGAGTAGAGATACTATTTAAGAAAGTAATTGAGAAAGTAATTGATACTATTTAAGAAATTAATTGAGTAAAGATACTTTTAAACCAAATAACTGAGTAAAGATACTATTTTAATAATTGAGTAGAGATACTATTTAATAAAAATAATTGAGTAGAGATACTATTTAAGAAAGTAATTGAGAAAGTAATTAATACTATTTAAGAAATTGAGTAAAGATACTTTTAAACAAAATAATTGAGTAAAGATACTATTTTAATAATTGAGTAGAGATACTATTTAATAAAAATAATTGAGTAGAGATACTATTTAACAAAGTAATTGAGAAAGTAATTAATACAATTTAAGAAATTAATTGAGTAAAGATACTTTTAAACAAAATAATTGAGTAAAGATACTATTTTAATAATTTAGTAGAGATACTATTTAAGAAAATAACCCAGAAAATCTACTCTTTATAGATGTAACTAACATACTAACGACGTGACTGAGAAAAAATACTAAGTACTTAAAAAAGATACTTTTCAAGAAAGTAACTAAGATAAAGAGAAGATAAGAGTAAAGTAAGGGAAGTATTGAGAGGTTAAGGGGCCCACCTGCTAAGGGGTTAAGGGACGAAAATGGTGGGTAATTAAGGGGTGTAGAAAGACCGTTAAAGTGCCTATATTTAAAGACTAAATTTCATATAACAGTGTCATATAACATGTAAATGACGCTATACTGCCCTTCCTCTACACACACACACATATGTGACCTACACATGTGACCTACACACATGTGAGACCTACACATGTGTGACATCTGGCTCTCTCTGTTCCACTAACAACACCCGGAGCTTCCAATCACCTGGAAGCCGCAAGCTTCATGTTATCAAGAACTTTTCTCAGTTGCCCAAACGACAGGAAGCAATTAACCCGAACTATCTCATGCATGGAAGTCGTTCAGTGGCGAACGACATCGTGTACACCCAATTGTAACTTGTCTGGGGTAGCAGGTCTCCTTACCTAACCCTTGGGGTAACAGGCCCCTTGCCTAACCCCTGAGGTAGCAGGTCCCCTTACCTAACTCCTGGGGTAACAGGCCCCTTACCTAACCCCTGAGGTAACAGGTCCCCTTACCTAACCCCTGAGGTAACAGGTCCCCTTACCTAACCCCTGAGTAACAGGTCCCCTTACCTAACCCCTGAGGTAACAGGTCCCCTTACCTAACCCCTGAGGTAACAGGTCCCCTTACCTAACCCCTGAGGTAACAGGTCCCCTTACCTAACCCCTGAGGTAGCAGGTCCCTTACCTAACCCCTGAGGTAACAGGCCCCTTACCTAACCCCTGAGGTAACAGGCCCCTTACCTAACCCCTGAGGTAACAGGCCCCTTACCTAACCCCTGAGGTAACAGGCCCCTTACCTAACCCCTGAGGTAACAGGCCCCTTACCTAACCCCTGAGGTAACAGGCCCCTTACCTAACCCCTGAGGTAACAGGCTCCTTACCTAACCCCTGAGGTAGCAGGTCCCTTACCTAACCCCTGAGGTAACAGGTTCCTTACCTAACTCCTGAGGTAGGAGGTCCCTTACCTAACCCCTGAGGTAGCAGGTCCCTTACCTAACCCCTGAGGTAGCAGGTCCCTTACCTAACTCCTGAGGTAACAGGTCCCCTTACCTAACCCCTGAGGTAGCAGGCCCCTTACCTAACCCCTGAGGTAACAGGCCCCTTACCTAACCCCTGAGGTAACAGGCCTCTTACCTAACCCCTGAGGTAACAGGCCCTTACCTAACCCCTGAGGTAACAGCCTCTTACCTAACCCCTGAGGTAACAGGTCCCTTACCTAACCCCTGAGGTAACAGGTCCCCTTACCTAACCCCTTAGGTAGCAGGCCCCTTACCTAACCCCTGAGGTAACAGGCCCCCTTACCTAACCCCTGAGGTAACAGGTCCCCTTACCTAACCCCTGAGGTAACAGGTCCCCTTACCTAACCCCTGAGGTAACAGGTCACCTTACCTAACCCCTGAGGTAGTACAAGAATAGCTTATGAAAGCAGGCTTTCTGAAATACCTCCGAGAACAGTTCAGTGAACATTTTTGCGCAGGGGACAATATTTATGCGTTCCGAAGCGATTTTTTTAGTAGTTAGAATATAAACGGCGCCTAACTTGGATGACCTACAGCCGCTCAGTGCATCATTCTCTCGCCTGTTGCTGTCATGCAATCTGCAAGTCAGATAAGATTCTATATTACCGTCAACATTTATTAAATGGGACACTAAGTCAGCGCTCTCTCTCTCTCTCGGGCGAGAATTTTTATTAAATGAGATTTTTTTCTCCTGTTTTTATATTTGTAATGCTAATGCTGTTTTTTTTTTGGGGGGGGGGAGGGCATGTGTTTGGTATTTAAATCATGTTTTATCATCGTACGATAACTGATAAATGATGCTTGATGGAATATTTGACTCCGTTCAAGAGTATTAATTTAGAAAAGAATTTTTGTTTTTTGAATTGATTTGGTCTTATCAGTCTGGCTCTGAATTTATATACACTGATGTATTTAATATTGTAGTGGCTGGGAGGGGGGAGAGAGGGAGAGGGGAGAGGGTGAGAGGGGGAGGGAGAGAGGGAGGGGTAGGGAGGGGAGGGGTAATTTACCCATAGGTACAGAGGTGGAGGACTTGGGCAGCGGGGTTTTCCTTCTGAAGCAGTGTTGAAGCGATGTATTCAGACCTTAGACAAGACATCGAGCCTAAACGTCTTGACAGACACATTAGGGATAGTCAGAGGATAGGACAGATGCTTTACATTAGAACCAGCGTGGAGACCCAGTTTTCAAGAGGAAAGGCTGGAGGAAACACTGGATGACATTGTAGTCGATAAGAGATGAAAACGAATCTTGGGGGAACAATATGTAACACACTCAGTGGAGGCTGACCTAATCTCACCATGGATGCTCAGGGAGGCTGCGGAAATGATCTGTCACCCGTTGCATAAAATTTTTAATAAACCCCTTAAGACACAAAGCTTCCAAGATGCCTGGAAAGTAAAGAAAACGTAGTCACAACATTCAAAACAGGTGATAGAAAGGGGCCACTAAACTACAGACCAGTGTCAGTGATAAGTAATACTTGTAAAGTGTTGGAGAAAAGTAATCAGGCCGAGAATAGTGGAGCAACTTGATAGGATCAACTTTATGACAAAAATCACCATGGAAATGGCAAGTTGTGCCTGATAAACTTGATTGAGTTTTATAACAAAGTTACTAAAATAAGGCAGGAAAAGGAAAGGTGGGTAGACAGTACTTTTTCTAGACTGCCGAAAAGCACTTGACACAGTTCCCCAGGAAAAGTCTATTATACAAGATGGAGAACCAGGCTGAGACAACTGGGAAAGGGAATACCTGAACGACAGGAACCAAAGAGTCACAGTGAGAGAGGCGGTTTCACGCTGGTGGCATATTACAAGTGGGGACCCACAAGGCTCTATCCTGGGACCACTCCTGTTCCTAATTTAAGTGAGCGACCTGCCCGAGGGAGTGAGCTCAGACAAGTCAATGTTTACAGATGAGCAACGTAAGAAACAGAGGATGACTGCAGGAAGTTACAGGAAGACCTTGACAAGCTCCAGGAGTGGGTAAACAAAATGGTTGCTAGAGTTCAGTCCCACTAAGTGTAAGATAATGATGATAGGAAAGGGAGAAAGAAGACTAGACGATATCGACCCCATAAACCGAAGACAAATAAAGGAATTAGAGAAAATAATTAGATTTTTGAGAGAGAAGGCTTTGAGAATAGACATAATCCCAACACTCACACCGGAGCCACACATAAACATGACAACATCAGCGGCATATGTGACGCTGGCGAATATAAGACCATCGTTTAGAAACCCGAAACAGGATTCCTTCGATTTACACAACATTTGTTAAACCAATACTGGAATACGCAGCACCGGCATGGAATCCGCACCTTGTCAATCTTAAAGCCAAAATTGACAGAATACAAAGCAATGCAACCTGACTGGTACCAGAGCTAAGAGGCCTGAGCTACCAACAGGCTGATGGAACTAGATCTCCCAGCCCTATAGGATAGAGAGGACAGAGGGGATATGATCACAACCTGCAAGATACTAAGGGGGATAGATAAAATTGATAGAGAACAGGACGAGAGGACACATGAGGAAACTAGACACGCAAATGAGAATCCCAATCGACTTGAGAATGGTCCAGGACGGACCGAAACGTCGTCGTCCCTTCACCTTCTAGTGTGTGGTCTGGCCAACACGCAAATGAGCCTTAGACACTCAAGATGGTATTCTTACCCTCTACAGACACTTACAAAAAGACACGCCCTAAAAGAGGAAGTTGTAGAACCCACCTCCATCCACAAATTCAACGCCTGATTTGACAAAGAACTTGAAAATCAGAGCAGACAGGTTGTAACGCCACAGGAACAAGGCTGGTGGGCGGGAGATGGAGAGCTACACCCCCTTGTAAACAACTATAGGTAAGTACATGAAGGGCAGACACGCAGACAGGGGCAGACACAGACAGGGGGCAGACACGCAGACAGGGGGCAGACACGCAGACAGGGGGCAGACACAGACAGGGGGCAGACACACAGACAGGGGCCAGACACGCAGACAGGGGGTAGACACGCAGACAGGGGGCAGACACAGACAGGGGGCAGACACAGACAGGGGGCAGACACGCAGACAGGGGGCAGACACGCAGACAGGGGGCAGACACGCAGACAGGAAAGCAAGCCCTGATAATCTAAATGGCTTTCTGCAGCGATGAATGCAAACTTAATTAATTTCCAACCCTGTGGTAATGTTCAAGTTCTTGAATTGGAATCCAGTTATATCCAAACTGACGGTTGTAAACTCACCCATGTGATACCCCGCTTCAAATATACGCAGTAATGAGCTTGTAAACCGGCAGAAAACTCACAGGAGTTTACAAGAGAGGTTAAAGCAGGTTTACAGGCTATATTTTCAGCGTTTCTTCCGCAGTTTATTCCCTTGCCTGTCTCGTCTCTTTATTCTCATTCTTTAGTGTGTCAGGTGGTTCGTTACTGTGTCAGGTGGTTCGTTAGTGTGTCAGGTGGTTCTTTAGTGTGTCAGGTGGGATCGTTAGTGTGTCAGGTGGTTCTTTACTGTGTCAGGTGGTTCGTTAGTGTGTCAGGTGGTTCGTTAGTGTGTCAGGTGGTTCTTTACTGTGTCAGGTGGTTCTTTACTGTGTAAGGTGGTTCTTTACTGTGTCAGGTGGTTCTTTACTGTGTCAGGTGGTTCGTTAGTGTGTCAGGTGGTTCTTTACTGTGTCAGGTGGTTCTTTACTGTGTCAGGTGGTTCTTTACTGTGTCAGGTGGTTCTTTACTGTGTCAGGTGGTTCTTTACTGTGTCAGGTGGTTCTTTACTGTGTAAGGTGGTTCTTTACTGTGTCAGGTGGTTCTTTACTGTGTCAGGTGGTTCTTTACTGTGTCAGGTGGTTCGTTAGTGTGTCAGGTGGTTCATTACTGTGTCAGGTGGTTCGTTACTGTGTCAGGTGGTTCGTTACTGTGTCAGGTGGTTCTTTACTGTGTCAGGTGGTTCTTTACTGTGTCAGGTGGTTCGTTACTGTGTCAGGTGGTTCGTTAGTGTGTCAGGTGGTTCGTTACTGTGTCAGGTGGTTCTTTATTGTGTCAGGTGGTTCTTTAGTGTGTCAGGTGGTTCTTTATTGTGTCAGGTGGTTCTTTAGTGTGTCAGGTGGTTCTTTATTGTGTCAGGTGGTTCTTTACTGTGTCAGGTGGTTCTTTACTGTGTCAGGTGGTTCTTTTATGTCAGATGGTTCTTCACTGTGTCAGGTGGTTCTTTAGTGTGTCAGGTGGTTCTTCACTGTGTCAGGTGGTTCTTTAGTGTGTCAGGTAGTTCTTTACTGTGTCAGGTGGTTCTTTAGTGTGTCAGCTAGTTCTTTACTGTGTCAGGTAGTTCTTTAGTGTGTCAGGTGGTTCTTTAGTGTGTCAGGTGGTTCTTCACTGTGTCAGGTGGTTCTTTAGTGTGTCAGGTGGTTCTTCACTGTGTCAGGTGGTTCTTTAGTGTGTCAGGTAGTTCTTTACTGTGTCAGGTGGTTCTTTAGTGTGTCAGCTAGTTCTTTACTGTGTCAGGTGGTTCTTTAGTGTGTCAGCTAGTTCTTCACTGTGTCAGGTGGTTCTTTAGTGTGTCAGGTGGTTCTTTACTGTGTCAGGTGGTTCTTTACTGTGTCAGGTGTTTTTTAGTGTGTCAGGTGGTTCTTTAATGTGTCAGGTGGTTCTTTACTGTGTCAGGTGGTTCTTTACTGTGTCAGGTGTTTTTTAGTGTGTCAGGTGGTCGTTAGTGTGTCAGGTGGTTCTCTACTGTGTCAGGTGGTTCTTTACTGTGTCAGGTGGTTCTTTACTGTGTCAGGTGGTTTTTACTGTGTCAGGTGTTTTTTTAGTGTGTCAGGTGGTTCTTTATTGTGTCAGGTGGTTCTTTAGTGTGTCAGGTGGTTCTTTATTGTGTCAGGTGGTTCTTTACTGTGTCAGGTGGTTCTTACTGTGTCAGGTGGTTCTTTAGTGTGTCAGGTGGTTCTTTATTGTGTCAGGTGGTTCTTTACTGTGTCAGGTGGTTCTTTACTGTGTCAGGTGGTTCTTTACTGTGTCAGGTGGTTCTTTTATGTCAGATGGTTCTTCACTGTGTCAGGTGGTTCTCTTAGTGTGTCAGGTGGTTCTTCACTGTGTCAGGTGGTTCTTTAGTGTGTCAGGTGGTTCTTTACTGTGTCAGGTGGTTCTTAGTGTGTCAGGTGGTTCTTTAGTGTGTCAGGTGGTTCTTTACTGTGTCAGGTGGTTCTTTACTGTGTCAGGTGGTTCTTTACTGTGTCAGGTGGTTCTTTACTGTGTCAGGTGGTTCTTTACTGTGTCAGGTGGTTCTTTAGTGTGTCAGGTGGTTCTTTACTGTGTCAGGTGGTTCTTCACTGTGTCAGGTGGTTCTTTAGTGTGTCAGGTGGTTCTTTACTGTGTCAGGTGGTTCTTTACTGTGTCAGGTGGTTCTTCACTTTGTCAGGTGGTTCTTACTGTGTCAGGTGGTNAATTATAAAATCAAAGTTTTGCTGCTAGCCACTCTGTATAGCGGCTGAGTGGACAGCGCTCGGGACTCGTAGTCCTAAAGGGGGGCCCCCTGGTTAGATTCCCGGCCAAGGCACCCTGAGTTTATTTCACCCTGATACCTCTCTTCACCTAATATAGGTACCTGGGAGTTAGACAGCTGCCACGGGCTGCTTCCTGGCGATGTGTGTGTGTGTGTTAGAGAGAAATATATGTAGTAGACATAATAGAGGAAAAATAGATTGGATAGAAAGGCGGGGTCCAAGAGCTAATAGCTCGATTCTGCAGACACAAATAGTAAATAAACTAGACCCTAAAACTCACACATACTCATGTATAATGTATACTCTTAGCTGTGAAGGAAAATATACATGAGAATTATATACAAATGTATATTTTATCAACATATACCAATATATCACAAGAGAGAGAATAGGAAGATTCGCTAATCAATCCAAAGAAATTATGAGTTATGAATCAGGATAAGGGATAACTAAGCTCTATTACCCCCAAATATCCTTATCTATGTGAGGCAGCACTCTAGCTCTCTCTATAAATCCATCATTCTTCTTATAACTCATCTTTAATACACATTTATCGATTTATTATCCTTATCACTACATTAAATTCATCCCCAACATCCTAACATTAATAAATAATGCAGCATGTATAGTAGGAGACCACCCAGGCTGGCATGTATACCCATGGTATACTGGTATACATCATCACACGCTGGGCCGACTCTCAATAATACGTCATACAGGAAACTACATATTAATACACAAAGCTCTGAATAATAACAGTCCTCTTGAACAATGGACAAACTCATATTTATCCAGCCCCAAAGTTTATGTAAACAAAAGCAGTTTACACATGACAGGATCACATTCACCAAACACATTACGTGAGTGTGTATGAATAATAATGTATTTTGTTAGTTTCAGTGTGCTTCAGGTCCTAGAACAGTTCAGGTTAGGTTAGGTTAGGTTAGGTCAGGTCAGGTCAGGTCAGGTCCGGTCCTAGAACAGTTCAGGTTAGGTTAGGTTAGGTTAGGTTAGGTCAGGTCCTAGAACAGTTCAGGTTAGGTTAGGTTAGGTTAGGTTAGGTCAGGTCCTAGAACAGTTCAGGTTAGGTTAGGTTAGGTTAGGTCAGGTCAGGTCCTAGAACAGTTCAGGTTAGGTTAGGTTAGGTTAGGTTAGGTCAGGTCCTAGAACAGTTCAGGTTAGGTTAGGTTAGGTTAGGTCCTAGAACAGTTCAGGTTGGGCGTTAGTGTCCTGTTTTGCTAGTATTTGTATTTCAATATTTCTCGAACCAGTGATTTCCTGTTCGAATCCCAAGTCTGTAAATGCTTCGCCCACATGGTTCAAATGAAACTAATCGCTAACCGAACCATAAAAGCCTAAGCTAATCAGTGCCTAACCTAACCAATACCTATGCTAACCTATGACTTACCTAACCTATAATTAACCTAACCTAACCTATAATTAACCTAACCTAACCTATAATTAACCTAACCTAACCTATAACTAACCTAACCTAACCTGTAATTAACCTAACCTAACCTATAACTAACCTAACCTAACCTATAATTAACCTAACCTAACCTATAATTAACCTAACCTAACCTATAATTAACCTAACCTAACCTATAATTAACCTAACCTAACCTATAATTAACCTAACCTAACCTAACCTAACCTATAATTAACCTAACCTAACCTATAATTAACCTAACCTAACCTATAACTAACCTAACCTAACCTGTAATTAACCTAACCTAACCTATAACTAACCTTACCTAACCTATAAGTAACCTAACCTAACCTGTAATTAACCTAACCTAACCTATAACTAACTTAACCTAACCTGTAATTAACCTAACCTAACCTATAACTAACCTTACCTAACCTATAAGTAACCTAACCTAACCTGTAATTAACCTAACCTAACCTATAACTAACTTAACCTAACCTAACCTATAACTAACCTAACCTAACCTATATTTAACCTAACCTAACCTATAACTAACTTAACCTAACCTATAACTAACTTAACCTAACCTATAACTAACCTAACCTAACCTATAATTAACCTAACCTAACCTAATCTATAACTAACCTAACCTAACCTATAATTAACCTAACCTAACCTAATCTATAACTAACCTAACCTAATCTATAACTAACCTAACCTATGGCTAACTTTACCTAAAACTTAAACATATCATAATGAAAATTTATATAAGAAAACAAGCCTATTTTTTTAATATACACAACACATTAAAGAAATGGACGTAGCAGCCTCAAAGGAGAGGGAAGTAGGGCCGCCGCTTTAACCAACCTATCCAGGTGAGAACAGCTTGGGCTACCACATCCCCTGAATGTGTGTATATATATATATATATATATATATATACCTCAATAAACATCAATTTCAATTTCAAATCCTAAGGACACGTTTCAGAGCCACACACACACACACACACACACACAGACAAAACTCTCTGGAATCATAACGAATGCTGTGTTTCCCCAGGAGTACACAGTAATAAGGAAAGAGAGGGAAGGTAGGGGAGGAGGCGGAGTGGCCCTACTCATGAGAAAGGAATGGAGTTTTAAGGAGATGGCTATCCCGGGCTGTGAGGGGTTCAGAGACTACATAGCAGGCACCATGACAATGGGAGGACCAAGGATAGTAGTAGCAGTAATATATAACCCTCCACCAAATGACAGAAGACCCAGTCAAGAGTATGAAAACAACAACATGGCAGTTAACACTATAATTGAGAGGGCAGCCTCTGCTGCCTGTAGAAATAGATCCCACCTGCTCATCATGGGGGACTTCAATCACGGAAGGATTGATTGGGAGAACAAGGAACCGCATGGCGGCGAGGATACGTGGAGAGCCAAACTACTGGAGGTGGTGACTAGAAACTTCTTAACCCAGCATGTCAGAGAACCCACAAGGATGAGAGGAAATGACGAACCAGCGAGACTCGACCTGGTCTTCACCCTGAACGACTCTGACATAAGAGAAATCGGTTTGAGGCCCCAGTAGGGATGAGCGACCACAGTGTATTGGAGTTTGAATACCTGATTGAAGAAGGTTATTGAACTCGAGGAGAGATACTGAAACCAAAAGGTTAGCATACCGAAAGGGAAACTATGAGGAGATAAGAAAATTCCTAACAGACATAGCATGGGAAACAGAGCTCAGGGAAAAGACGGCCCAAGATATGATGGACTACATCACGCAAAAGTGCAAGGAAGCAGCAAACAAGTTTGTCCCAGTCCAAAAGGAAAACAGTGAAATGAAGATGAGAACCCATGGTTTAATCAGGGATGTAGGCTAACTAAGCAACAAAGTAAAAGGGCATGGAGAACTATAGGAATAACAGGACACTGGAGAGCAGAGAAGATACCAGATTGCCAGGAATGAATATGTCAGGATGAGAAGAGAGGCGGAAAGACAATACGAAAACGACATCGCAGCAGGCAAAGACTCAGCCTAAATTGCTGCATAGCCACATCAGGAGAAAAACAACAGTAAAGGACAGGTTATGAAATTAAGGATAGGGGCAGA
>WNGS01167104.1:6242152-6260757 GCA_020271785.1 Procambarus virginalis | reverse complement strand
TTATTTAACAGTTTACAAGCATGAAAACTTGCCAATCAACTGTTGTTATTGTTATAAACAGCCTCCTGGTGCTTCGGAGCTCATTAACTGTTTAATAATAGTAAACAAAGCCGCCAAAGATTGAGAAAAGATGGACAGGTTCGTAAGTGCTTGCGTAACTGCTTCGTGAATCTGGCCGCTGGGACACCTACGACCTCTTGCAGGTCTACCACAGTGGACGCCACAGAACATTCACCCCCACTGGGTTCTGGACCTCACTGCTGGCTCCACAGGACCCTGGTTGACACCTCAGATCAGCCTCTCCCACCTAAGGAGAACTGGCCCCCCTGTCACAGTTCACGGTACTTCCCTTCACCAACGGTACACGGAGAAGTGTACCGTTGTTGAAGTAACGACCAGCTGCGCGTGACCTTCCTGACCCCAATCACAGAGCCTTGTTCCTCCCTCACTGGTCAATGATGACCTCAGCCAACACCTTCTTCCTTGGGGAGAGAGGAAGAGTCCCATGTCGTCGCCATCTTCCCGCTCACAATGTTTCTTAAGCGACCGACAGTGTCAATGGCCCCAATGGCTTGTTTCTTGTCTCTCATGCGACCTCTGTTTGTCCCCCATACTGGGGTTGGCACCACAGTATGGGGGACACCCGCAGCTGAACGGGGACACCCCCAGCTGTATGGGGACACACCCAGCTGTATGGGGATACCACCAGGTGTATGGGGACACCACCAGGTGTATGGGGACAGCCACAGCTGTATGGGGACACCCCCAGCTGTATGGGGATACCACCAGGTGTATGGGGACACTCCCAGCTGTATGGGGACACCCCCAGCTGCATGGGGACACCCCCAGCTGTATGGGGATACCACCAGGTGTATGGGACACCCCCAGCTGTATGGGGATACCACCAGGTGTATGGGGACACCCCCAGGTGTATGGGGACACGCCCAGGTATATGGGTACACCCCCAGCTGTATGGCGGACACACCCAGCTGTATGGGGACACCCCCAGCTGTATGGGGATACCACCAGGTGTATGGGGACACCACCAGGTGTATGGGGACAGCCACAGCTGTATGGGGACACCTCCAGGTGTATGGGGACAGCCACAGCTGTATGGGGACACCCCCCAGCTGTATGGGGACACCACCAGGTGAACGGGGGAACCCCCAGCTGTATGGGGACACCCCCAGCTGTATGGAGACACCACCAGCTGTATGGGGACACCCCCAGCTGTATGGGGACACCCCCAGCTGTATGGGGACACCCCCAGCTGTATGGGGACACCCCCAGGTGAACGGGGGCACCCCCAGCTGTATGGGGACACCACCAGGTGAACGGGGGCACCCCCAGCTGTATGGGGACACCCCCAGCTGTATGGGGACACCCCCAGGTGTATGGGGACACCCCCAGGTGTATGAGGACACCCCCAGCTGTATGGGGACACCCCCCAGCTGTATGGGGACACCCCCAGCTGTATTGGGACACCCCCAGCTGTATGGGGACACCCCCAGGTGTATGGGGACACCCCAGCTCAACGGGGACACCGCCAGCTGAACGGGGACACCGCCAGTAGGGGGCTCAGTCTACCAACACCCAGGTTACCCATCCCACAGTGAGCGGGTCTACCCTTGGCGTGTGCGGCGGACAGCTTGGGTATTCTAGGGAGTGTGAAGGTTGGTGAAGGTAATGACCCGTGGGAGAGGGTAGAGAGGCTCCAGCGGCCGCAGTTTACATACAGATGTGTGGTAATGAGAGCAGTGTGAGGCAGTGCTGCCCCTCGCACAACTGCTGTATATGTAGCACAGGTTATGCTGCCTATTACCATGATACTCGCGCGCGCGTTCCTGCTCGCGGCCGCGAGGGTGAGGGTAGCTGCGGAAGAGATCGAGGTACCGCTGGAAGGTGGTACTCGCGTGAGGTGAACTTTTGCCTGGTGTTCGAAGTCTTCTTGTGTTGCGGATTCTGTGGTGCTGATTGGCCAGGGAGTATGTCGCCTGTGCTATGTGAAACAGCAATAGTGTGATGGATCAGGGAGAGCATTTGGCAGTAATACCGTGGGTGGGAACTGACGGTTCTGGTGTGGCCACGTTCACCACAGTGTTGTGGTAGTGGGAGCGTTCTCCCACCACTGACACTAGCCACAGTGGGAGCGTTCTCCCACCACTGACACTAGCCACAGTGGGAGTGTTCTCCCACCACTGACACTAGCCACACTGGGAGTGTTCTCCCACCACTGACACTAGCCACAGTGGGAGTGTTCACCCACCACTGACACTAGCCACAGTGGGAGCGTTCTCTCACCACTGACACTAGCCACAGTGGGAGTGTTCTCCCACCACTGACACTAGCCACAGTGGGAGTGTTCTCCCACCACTGACACTAGCCACAGTGGGAGTGTTCTCCCACCACTGACACTAGCCACAGTGGGAGCGTTCTCCCACCACTGACACTAGCCACAGTGGGAGTGTTCTCCCACCACTGACACTAGCCACAGTGGGAGTGTTCTCCCACCACTGACACTAGCCACAGTGGGAGTGTTCTCCCACCACTGACACTAGCCACAGTGGGAGTGTTCTCCCACCACTGACACTAGCCACAGTGGGAGTGTTCTCCCACCACTGACACTAGCCACAGTGGGAGTGTTCTCTCACCACTGACACTAGCCACAGTGGGAGTGTTCTCCCACCACTGACACTAGCCACAGTGGGAGTGTTCTCCCACCACTGACACTAGCCACAGTGGGAGTGTTCTCCCACCACTGACACTAGCCACAGTGGGAGTGTTCTCCTACCACTGACACTAGCCACAGTGGGAGTGTTCTCCCACCACTGACACTAGCCACAGTGGGAGCGTTCTCCCACCACTGACACTAGCCACAGTGGGAGTGTTCTCCCACCACTGACACTAGCCACAGTGGGAGTGTTCTCCCACCACTGGCACTAGCCACACTGGGAGTGTTCTCCCACCACTGACACTAGCCACAGTGGGGGCCCCGCTAGTGGGCAGTTAGTGGCCAAGTGATTGTTGTAATCACCAATTGTCTCGTCCGGACACCACAATTGTTCTATACCTTGTCCAACGGGCTGCATTAGCCTGCAATATTATCAACAGTGTATGTCCTGTATACCTGCACCCTGGGGTCCTCGTGCTCATGTGATCATTCACTTACACACACACACACACACACACACACACACACACACACACACACACACACACACACACCACACACACACATTATACGTACTCACCTAGTTGTGCTTGCGGGGGTTGAGCTTTGTCTCTTTGGTCCCGCCTATCAACTGTCAATCAACTGGTGTACAGATTCCTGAGCCTATTGGGCTCTATCATATCTACACTTAAAACTGTGTATGGAGTCAGCCTCCATCACATCACTGCCTAATGCATTCCATTAACTACTCTGACACTGAAAAAGTTCTTTCTAACGTCTCTGTGGCTCATCTGGGTACTAAGTTTCCACCTGTGTCCCCTTGTTCGTGTCCCACCCGTGCTGAAGAGTTTGTCTTTGCCCACCCCTGTCAATTCCCCTGAGAATTTTGTAGGTGGTTATCATGTCTCCCCTTACTCTTCTGTTTTCCAGGGATGTGAGGTTCAGCTCATATTCTTTTGATGTGGGCCTCTGGGGACAGGTTCGGTGTGATATCAACCCCCAGATCTTTTTCTCTATTTGATTCTTGCAGGATTTCACCTCCCAGATGGTACCTTGTGTTCAGCCTTCTGTTCCCGTCGCCTAATTTCATTACCTTACACTTTCCTGAGTTGAACTTTAGCAGCCATTTTCTAGACCATTGCTCCAGTTTGTCCAGGTCATCCTGTAGTCTCTGTCTATTTTCATCCGTCTAGATTCTTCTCATAATTTTTGCATCATCAGCAAACATTGAGAGGAATGAGTCTATACCCTCCGGAAGATCGTTTACATATATTAGAAACAGGATGGGTCCAAGTACTGAGCCCTGTGGGACTCCGCTGGTGACATCTCGCCACTCTGATGTCTCCTCCCTTACCGTTACTCGCTGTTTCCTTTTGCTTAAGTACTCCCTTATCCACTGGAGCACCTTCCCTTTTACTCCTGCCTGTTGCTCCAACTTTTTTAACAGCCTTTTATGGGGTACTGTGTTAAATGCTTTTTGGCAATCCAGGAAAATGCAGTCGGCCCACCCTTCTCTTTCCTGCCTAATTTTTGTTGCCTGGTCATAGAATTCTATTAAACCTGTGAAGCACGATTTACCATCCCTGAACCCATGTTGGTGGTGCGTTACAAAGTTATTTCCCTCCAGATGCTCTACGAGCCTTTTCCTCACGATCTTCTCCATCACCTTGCATGGTATACAAGTTATGGAAACTGGCCCGTAGTTCAGTGCCTCTTGCCTGTCACCCTTCTTGTATATTGGGACTACGTTAGCTGTCTTCTAACTTTCTGGTAGGTCTCCTGTTTCCAGTGACCTGTTATGCACCAGAGAGAGTGGCTCACTTAGTGCTTCTGCACCTTCCTTTAGTATCCATGGTGAGATTCTGTCAGGCCCAACAGCCTTTGTCACATCCAGCTCCAGCAGACACCTTTTGACTTCATCACTGGTGAGGTCAAATTCCTCCAAGGTTGCTTGGTTTGCCGCCTCCTCATTTAGTGCAGGGGCTTCTTGTTCTATTGTGAAGACCTCCTGGAATCTCTTGTTGAGTTCTTCACACACCTCCTTGTCATTCTCTGTATCTGTTCTCCCCCTTTCGCAGCTTCATCACTTGTTCCTTCACTGCTGTTTTCCTCCTGATGTGGCTGTGGAGCATTTTGGTTGGGTCTTGGCTTTACTCGCGATGTCATTTCAAACTGTCTCTCTGCTTCTCTCCTCACTCTGAGGTACTCATTTCTGGCCCTCTGGTATCTCTCCTGCTCTCTGGTGTTCTGTTATTTCTGTAGTTTCTCCATGTTCTTTTACTCAGTTGCTTCGCTACCTTGCATTCCTGGTTGAACCATGGGTTTTTCTGTTTTTCGTTTTTCTCCTTTTGGACGGGGATAAACCTGTCTGCAGCTTCCTGGCACTTCTGGGTGACAAATCCATCATGACCTGCACATTCTTGTCTCTAAGTTCTGTTTCCCATGGTATTCCCCTGAGGAAGTTCCTCATCTCGTCATATTTTCCTCTTCGGTAATTCAGTCTTTTTCCCTCCACTCCCATCCTTGGATAGGTTATCCCTACCTCCACCAAGTACTCAAAGGTCAGTACACTGTGGTCACTCATTCCTATGGGGGCTTCCACTTTGACTTCCCTTATTTCTGACTCATTCAGGTGAATATCAAGTCGAGTCTAGCTGGTTCATCATTGCCTCTCACTCTTGTGGGTTCCTTGACATGCTGCTCAGAAAATTCCTTGTTGCCACTTCCAAGTTTAGCTCTCCACGTATCTG
Organism: Procambarus virginalis; assembly: GCA_020271785.1. Classification (NCBI taxonomy): domain Eukaryota; kingdom Metazoa; phylum Arthropoda; class Malacostraca; order Decapoda; family Cambaridae; genus Procambarus; species Procambarus virginalis. The sequence goes on along the minus strand of WNGS01167104.1, from coordinate 6,255,336 downwards.
CACCACCATGTGGGTCCCCATTCTCCCAGTCTATCTTTTCCATGGTTGAAATCGCCCATGATTAAGAGTCTGGAGCCATTCCTGCAGGCAACTGAAGCTGCTCTCTCTTATTTAATGGTTGCCATGTTGTTCCTATCAAACTCCTGTCTTGGTCTTCTGTCATTTAGGGGAGGTTGTAAATGACTGCCACTATTATCTTAGGTCCACCCATGTTATAGTTCCTGTTATGTAGTCTGTGTGTGTGTGTGTGTGTGTGTGTGTGTGTGTGTGTGTTTGTGTGTGTGTGTGTGTGTGTGTGTGTGTGTGTGTTATGTGTGTGTTGAGGGTGAGTGTGGAGTGTGTGTGTGTGTGTGTGTGTTGTGTGTGTGTGTGTGGGTGTGTGTGTGTGTGTGTGTTTAGCACAGGTTCTGGAATCACTGCATTTGGCACTCAGCGGACTATAAAAGCGGGGTCTAGGAGCTAGAGCTCGGTCCTGCAGGCAGAAATAGGTGAGTGCATACACTCACGGNAAATATGAAATATGGTTCTCGCCCGCACTCCAGCCGACGGAATTTGAAGAATTTATGGGTTTCCAACAAGTTAGGAGTTTATTGCAAGGATTTGGCTCAATATATGTTCTTGGTACATATACCAAGCTCAGCTTTGGTCATTATATATATATAGCGAAGCGAAGAAAATGGAACTTGTCCAGGTGAGTGAATTGCTTTCTGTAACTCATTCTAAAGCTTGGGTTACATGAGTTTACACGGATTTACATGGGTTACATTGGTGTACGCTGATTTACGTGGGTTTATATGGGTTTGCACGTGTTTACACGAGTGTATAAGGGTTTACATGGGTGTACACTGGTTTACATGCGAGTACATGGGTTTACGCGTGTTACATGATTTTTGACGGGTGTACATGGGTTTATATGGGTGTTCGTGGGTTTACATGGGTGTACATGGTTTTACACAGGTTTACATGGTATATACGGGTTTACATGGTGTGCTTGGGTTTACATGGGTTGCAGAAGGCCTATTGGTCCATACGAGGCAGCTCCTATCTATAACCACCCAATCCCACTCATATACATGTCCAACCCACGCTTGAAACAATCGAGGGACCCCCACATCCACTACGTTACGCGGTAATTGGTGCCACAAATCAACAACCCTGTTACTGAACCAGTATTTACCCAAGTCTTCCTAATCTAAACATATTCAATTCATACCCATTGTTTCGTGTTCTGTCTTGTGTTGATACTTTTAATACCCTATTTAATAACCTTACTAGCAGGTGTGATAGGGAATATGCCAGGAGTCATTCCATTACACAAGCTGGGGGGGGGGGGGCAGGGGTTAACTATATTAACTTGGTCCAACAGGCTGTTGGTGGGAGCGGCCGGCGAGCCCAGAATACCGCCACTAATCTCACCACGTCAGGCCAGAGTTTGTTTACAGTCGTAAATAATCTCCCTAATTTAAGGGGTGACAAAAGAGGCGCGAGAAGCGTGTGTTAAGAGAGCGACAGTTACTGCGGCCAGGTTTATGGCCGCTCTGATGGCCCTCTTCAAGCTGATTTACGCAGCTTTAAGCTGTTAAATATCACTTTTCTTGGCCCCCATGATTCAGCCGCAGCTGTTGGGCAGGTGTTTATGTGAGCTGTCGTACGCCTGACACCTGTTGTGGTGTTGTATTTTGGTTGTATTACACCTGTTACTACAACAATAGGAGCTGCCTCGTATGGGCCAATAGGAGCTGCCTCGTATGGGTCAATAGGAGCTGCCTCGTATGGGCCAATAGCAGCTGCCTCGTATGGACCAATAGGAGCTGCCTCGTATGGGCCAATAGGAGCTGCCTCGTATGGGTCAATAGGAGCTGCCTCGTATGGGCCAATAGGAGCTGCCTCGTATGGGCCAATAGGAGCTGCCTCGTATGGGCCAATAGGAGCTGCCTCGTATGGGTCAATAGGAGCTGCCTCGAATGGGCCAATAGCAGCTGCCTCGTATGGACCAATAGGAGCTGCCTCGTATGGGTCAATAGCAGCTGCCTCGTATGGGCCAATAGGAGCTGCCTCGTATGGGCCAATAGGAGCTGCCTCGTATGGACCAATAGCAGCTGCCTCGTATGGGTCAATAGGAGCTGCCTCGTATGGACCAATAGCAGCTGCCTCGTATGGACCAATAGCAGCTGCCTCGTATGGGTCAATAGGAGCTGCCTCGTATGGACCAATAGCAGCTGCCCCGTATGGACCTATAGGAGCTGCCTCGTATGGACCTATAGGAGCTGCCTCGTATGGACCAATAGCAGCTGCCTCGTATGGACCTATAGGAGCTGCCTCGTATGGACCAATAGGAGCTGCCTCGTATGGACCAATAGGAGCTGCCTCGTATGGACCAATAGGAGCTGCCTCGTATGGACCAATAGGAGCTGCCTCGTATGGACCAATAGGAGCTGCCTCGTATGGACCAATAGGAGCTGCCTCGTATGGACCAATAGGAGCTGCCTCGTATGGACCAATAGGAGCTGCCTCGTATGGACCAATAGCAGCTGCCTCGTATGGACCAATAGGAGCTGCCTCGTATGGGTCAATAGCAGCTGCCTCGTATGGGCCAATAGGAGCTGCCTCGTATGGGCCAATAGCAGTTGCCTCGTATGGACCAATAGGAGCTGCCTCGTATGGACCAATAGGAGCTGCCTCGTATGGACCAATAGGAGCTACCTCGTATGGACCAATAGGAGCTGCCTCGTATGGACCAATAGGAGCTGCCTCGTATGGACCAATAGGAGCTGCCTCGTATGGACCAATAGGAGCTGCCTCGTATGGACCATAGGAGCTGCCTCGTATGAACCAATAGGAGCTGCCTCGTATGAACCAATAGGAGCTGCCTCGTATGGACCAATAGGAGCTGCCTCGTATGGACCAATAAGAACATAAGAACAAAGGCAACTGCAGAAGGCCTATTGGCCCATACGAGGCAGCTCCTATTTATAACCACCCAATCCCACTCATATACATGTCCAACCCATGCTTGAAACAATCGAGGGACCCCCACCTCCACAATGTTACGCGGCAATTGGTTCCACAAATCAACAACCCTGTTACCGAACCAGTATTTACCCAAGTCTTTCCTAAATCTAAACTTATCCAATTTATACCCATTGTTTCGCGTTCTGTCCTGTGTTGATACTTTTAATATCCTATTAATATCCCCTTTGTTATGTCCATTCATCCACTTGTAAACCTCTATCATGTCACCCCTAACTCTTCGCCTTTCCAGTGAATGCAACTTAAGCTTTGTTAATCTTTCTTCATATGAAAGATTTCTAATTTGGGGAATTAACTTAGTCATCCTACGCTGGACACGTTCAAGTGAATTTATATCCATTCTATAATATGGCGACCAAAACTGAACTGCATAATCTAAATGGGGCCTAACGAGAGCAAGATATAGCTTGAGAACCACACAGGTGTCTTGTTACTTACGCTGCGATTAATAAATCCGAGTGTCCGATTTGCCTTATTACGAACATTTATGCATTGATCCTTTTGTTTTAAATTCTTACTAATTATAACTCCCAGATCCCTTTCGCAATCCGACTTCGCAATCTCAACACCATCTAGCTCGTATCTAGTAACTCTATCATCATTACCTAGCCTCAGAACTTTACATTTATCAGCATTAAACTGCATCTGCCAGTCCTTTGACCATTTCAAAACCCTGTCTAGATCAACTTGAAGTGATAGTGAGTCCTCCTCCGAATTAATTTCCCTACCGATTTTCGTATCATCGGCAAATTTGCAAATGTTGCTACTCAAACCTGAATCTAAATCATTATATATATTATAAACAACAGAGGTCCCAAGACAGAGCCTTGAGGCACTCCACTTACAACATTTTCCCACTCTGACTTGACTCCATTTATACTAACTCTCTGTTTCCTTTGGTATAGCCATGCCCTAATCCAGCTTAATATAGCACCCCCAATACCATGAGCCTCTATCTTTTTAATCAGTCTTTCATGTGGCACTGTATCGAAAGCTTTGCTAAAGTCAAGGTACACAACATCACAATCCTTACCACTATCAACTGCCTCAACTATGCTGGAATAAAAAGATAGATTGAGTGGTTATAAATAGGAGCTGCCTCGTATGGGCCAATAGGAGCTGCCTCGTATGGGCCAATAGGCCTTCTGCAGTTACCTTTGTTCTTATGTTCTTATAGCAAATTTGTTAAACATGAACGGCCATTTATAAAACCATGTTGCGACTCAATTATTAATTTATGTTTTTCAATAGGTGTTGCCTCGTATGGGCCAATAGGTGTTGCCTCGTATGGGCCAATAGGAGTTGATTTCTCAATACAATCTTTTTAATATAATGAAAATAACTAACTTTATCATCTCTGGTCGCTAATACTAGCTGCCTGTACCCGACCCTGCTGCACACCTCTCGTCGCTAATATTAGCACCTCTACCCTACCCTGCTACACCTTGGTCGCTAATATTAGCACCTCTACCCTACCCTGCTACACCTTTGGTCGCTAATATTAGCACCTCTACCCTACCCTGCTACACCTTTGGTCGCTAATATTAGCACCTCTACCCTACCCTGCTACACCTTTGGTCGCTAATATTAGCACCTCTACCCGACCCTGCTGCTACACCTCTGGTCGCTAATATTAGCACCTCTACCCTACCCTGCTACACACCTCTGGTCGCTAATATTAGCACCTCTACCCTACCCTGCTACACCTCTCGTTGCTAATATTAGCACCTCTACCCTACCTAGCTACACCTCTGGTTGCTAATATTAGCACCTCTCACCACCACGCCATAACCCGCTACATATTTCTCACCGCTAATATTTAGCGGCATTCATCATAGCGTCACCGCGCGCGTCACCGCTAACTGCCAACGCAATGTTCTAATTTTTCTCACCAGTTCGTTGGGCTGAAAATGAGATATATAAGAGGACGAAATTGGTCTATAATAGAGCCGTGACAAAAGTGTAGAGGCGTGTGAGTGAGGGTGTGAGGTGGTGGCGGCCCCGCTGGTGACAAGTGAGGCAGGTTTATGAGGCAAGGGGGCCATTAGTGCCACAGTTTTGGTGGTGGTGTTGGCGTGAGGCACTGTGCCTCTGGTGGTGGGCCAGCCTCTTCCCCTAGTGCCTCTGGTGGTGGGCCAGCCTCTTCCCCTAGTGCCTCTGGTGGTGGGCCAGCCTCTTCCCCTAGTGCCTCTGGTGGTGGGCCAGCCTCTTCCACTAGTGCCTCTGGTGGTGGACCAGCCTCTTCCCCTAGTGCCTCTGGTGGTGGACCAGCCTCTTCCCCTAGTGCCTCTGGTGGTGGGCCAGCCTCTTCCTCTAGTGCCTCTGGTGGTGGGCCAGCCTCTTCCCCTAGTGCCTCTGGTGGTGGGCCAGCCTCTTCCCCTAGTGCCTCTGGTGGTGGGCCAGCCTCTTCCCCTAGTGCCTCTGGTGGTGGGCCAGCCTCTTCCCCTAGTGCCTCTGGTGGTGGGCCAGCCTCTTCCCCTAGTGCCTCTGGTGGTGGGCCAGCCTCTTCCCCTAGTGCCTCTGGTGGTGGGCCAACCTCTTCCTCTAGTGCCTCTGGTGGTGGGCCAACCTCTTCCTCTAGTGCCTCTGGTGGTGGGCCAACCTCTTCCTCTAGTGCCTCTGGTGGTGGGCCAACCTCTTCCTCTAGTGCCTCTGGTGGTGGGCCAACCTCTCCCCTAGTGCCTCTGGTGGTGGGCCAACCTCTTCCCCTAGTGCCTCTGGTGGTGGGCCAACCTCTTCCCCTAGTGCCTCTGGTGGTGGGCCAACCTCTTCCCCTAGTGCCTCTGGTGGTGGGCCAACCTCTTCCTCTAGTGCCTCTGGTGGTGGGCCAACCTCTTCCTCTAGTGCCTCTGGTGGTGGGCCAACCTCTTCCTCTAGTGCCTCTGGTGGTAGTCTCCCACCCCGGTGCTGCCAAGGGACAGCCCCGAGGGACAGCACCGAGGGACAGCACCGAGGGACAGCACCGAGGGACAGCACCGAGGGGCTCCACACCTGCCAACAGATACATCATAGCCAGGACTGAGCGGGAGGAGTGACGCAGGTGTGTTGACAGCCTTGCGTTGGTAGAGATTTATTGTGTACACACGTGTGTGTGTGTGTGTGTGTGTGTGTGTGTGTGTGTGTGTGTGTGTGTGTGTGTGTGTGTGTGTGTGTACTCACCTAGTTGTGTCTGCAGGATCGAGCATTGACTCTTGGATCCCGCCTTTCCAGCCATCGGTTGTTTACAGCAATGACTCCTGTCCCATTTCCCTATCATATCTAGTTTTAAAATTATGAATAGTATTTGCTTCCACAACCTGTTCCTTAAGTGCATTCCATTTTCCCACTACTCTCACGCTAAAAGAAAACTTCCTAACATCTCTGTGACTCATCTGAGTTTCTAACTTCCATCCATGTCCCCTCGTTCTGTTACTATTCCGTGTGAACATTTCGTCTATGTCCACTCTGTCAATCCCGCTGAGTATTTTATACGTTCCTATCATGTCCCCCCTCTCCTTTCTTTCTAGTGTCGTAAGGCTCAGTTCCTTCAGACGCTCTTCATATCCCATCCCTCGCAAACTTCTGAACCTTTTCCAGTTTCATTATATGCTTCTTCAGATGGGGACTCCATGATGGGGCGGCATACTCTAAGACTGGCCTCACGTAGGCAGTGTAAAGCGCCCTAAATGCCTCCTTACTTAGGTTTCTGAATGATGTTCTAACTTTTGCCAGTGTAGAGTACGCTGCTGTCGTTATCCTATTTATATGTGCCTCAGGAGATAGATTAGGTGTTACGTCCACACCCAGGTCTCTTTCGCGCGTCGTCACAGGTAGGCTGTTCCCCTTCATTGTGTACTGTCCCTTTGGTCTCCTATCTCCTAGTCCCATTTCCATAACTTTACATTTGCTCGTGTTGAACTCCAGTAGCCCTTTCTCTGACCATCTCTGCAACCTGTTCAAGTCCTCTTGGAGGATCCTACAATCCTCATCTGTCACAACTCTTCTCATCAACTTTGCGTCATCCGCAAACATCGACATGTAGGACTCTACACCCGTAAACATGTCGTTAACATATACAAGAAATAGAATTGGTCCCAGCACCGATCCTTGTGGTATTCCACTTGTTACTGTTTGCCAGTCCGACTTCTCGCCCCTTACCGTAACTATTATTAATCTTACCCTATCGGTCATATTAGCTAGAGGGCATTAGTGGTGGCAGCCTAGTGTGGGCACACCACAAGAGGGACGCTAGAGGGCAGTAGTGGTGGCAGCCAAGTGTGGGCACACCACAAGAGGGACGCTAGAGGGCAGTAGTGGTGGCAGCCAAGTGTGGGCACACCACAAGAGGGACGCTAGAGGCAGTAGTGGTGGCAGCCTAGTGTGGGCACACCACAAGAAGGACGCTAGAGGGCAGTAGTGGTGGCAGCCTAGTGTGGGCACACCACAAGAGGGACGCTAGAGGGCAGTAGTGGTGGCAGCCTAGTGTGGGCACACCACAAGAGGGACGCTAGAGGCAGTAGTGGTGGCAGCCAAGTGTGGGCACACCACAAGAGGGACGCTAGAGGCAGTAGTGGTGGCAGCCAAGTGTGGGCACACCACAAGAGGGACGCTAGAGGCAGTAGTGGTGGCAGCCAAGTGTGGGCACACCACAAGAGGGACGCTAGAGGGAGTAGGGCTGGCAGCCAAGTGTGGGCACACCACAAGAGGGACACTAGAGGCAGTAGTGGTGGCAGCCAAGTGTGGGCACACCACAAGAGGGACGCTAGAGAGCAGTAGTGGTGGCAGCCAAGTGTGGGCACACCACAAGAGGGACGCTAGAGGCAGTAGTGGTGGCAGCCTAGTGTGGGCACACCACAAGAGGGACGCTAGAGGCAGTAGTGGTGGGAGCCAAGTGTGGGCACACCACAAGAGGGACGCTAGAGGGCAGTAGTGGTGGCAGCCAAGTGTGGGCACACCACAAGAGGGACGCTAGAGGGCAGTAGTGGTGGCAGCCTAGTGTGGGCACACCACAAGAGGGACGCTAGAGGCAGTAGTGGTGGCAGCCAAGTGTGGGCACACCACAAGAGGGACGCTAGAGGCAGTAGTGGTGGCAGCCAAGTGTGGGCACACCACAAGAGGGACGCTAGAGGGCAGTAGTGGTGGCAGCCTAGTGTGGGCACACCACAAGAGGGACGCTAGAGGCAGTAGTGGTGGCAGCCTAGTGTGGGCACACCACAAGAGGGACGCTAGAGGCAGTAGTGGTGGCAGCCTAGTGTGGGCACACCACAAGAGGGACGCTAGAGGCAGTAGTGGTGGCAGCCTAGTGTGGGCACACCACAAGAGGGACGCTAGAGGGCAGTAGTGGTGGCAGCCAAGTGTGGGCACACCACAAGAGGGACGCTAGAGGGCAGTAGTGGTGGCAGCCAAGTGTGGGCACACCACAAGAGGGACGCTAGAGGGAGTAGTGGTGGCAGCCAAGTGTGGGCACACCACAAGAGGGACGCTAGAGGGAGTAGTGGTGGCAGCCTAGTGTGGGCACACCACAAGAGGGACGCTAGAGGGAGTAGTGGTGGCAGCCTAGTGTGGGCACACCACAAGAGGGACGCTAGAGGGCAGTAGTGGTGGCAGCCAAGTGTGGGCACACCACAAGAGGGACGCTAGAGGGAGTAGTGGTGGCAGCCAAGTGTGGGCACACCACAAGAGGGACGCTAGAGGGAGTAGTGGTGGCAGCCTAGTGTGGGCACACCACAAGAGGGACGCTAGAGGGAGTAGTGGTGGCAGCCAAGTGTGGGCACACCACAAGAGGGACGCTAGAGGGAGTAGTGGTGGCAGCCTAGTGTGGGCACACCACAAGAGAGGAGGAAAGCCCTAGAGAGACTATCTGGAAGTCAAGTTATGGAGCAATTTATCACAATTACTCCTCAAAATAATTGTAAACAGTGATCAGTTAATTACTGCTTCAGGAGAGTCATGCAGCCTGTGTGTATTCACCTAGTTGTGTCCTATTTACCCTAAAGTGTCCAGGCCTTAAACTGTCCAAGCCCTCATCTGTCCAGGCCCTAAAGTGTCAAATACTCAATATTCTATATTCAGCATCCTTGTCCGCCATCTTGCTGAACATAACGGTATAGGAATGCCAGACGTAAGATGAAATCAAATAATTTAAATTGTGTTACTTCCCTTATTCCAAACCCATGTAAATAAGGTTTCGATCAATCTAATATATTGTGGAAAGCATTCTGATGATGGAATGAAACTCAATAACATTTGCTATTACTATTGAGTATAATTAATTTTGTTAAGAGATTTGGGCGGAGGGGCCGGCAGCATGCAGCATTACCAGTTCATTAGATTAAATCTTAAATTCAAATCCGTAGATAATAATCATCTAATCTTTATGTTTTTCTGCTTTATAGTTTCATGGACGATTAGACTCATTATCATAGTACATGAATGATAACAAACATTTTGGAATAACATAATAAATAAATAATGGCATCAACGTTCTTTCAAATCCGTTAAGAGTTTGTTTTTGAAAGAGATGGCAGCACTGTGCGAGGCTACCACCCCCCCCCCCCGGCAAACACTCAAATTAAAAACTATAGTTGACTTTCAAAGATCAAATGACGCTGCTTGCATATATATATGTATATATATGTATTATATATATATATATATATATATATATATATATATATATATATTATATATATATATATAATAATATATATATATATATATATATATATATATATATATATATATATATATCTATCTCAAGTGATAAAAAATCTATAGAATACTTATGGATATAGAGATGTATCAATGTGCATGATTTAGAGAGCAGGAAAGAATTTTACATCCGTCCGAGGCTGGCTCCGTCCGTGGATGACCCTGTCCGTGGCTGGCTCCGTCCGTGGCTGGCTCCGTCCGTGGCTGGCTCCGTCCGTGGATGACCCTGTCCGTGGCTGGCTCCGTCCGTGGATGACCCTGTCCGTGGCTGGCTCCGTCCGTGGATGACCCTGTCCGTGGCTGGTACCGTCAGTGGCTGGCTCCGTCCGTGGATGACCCTGTCCGTGGCTGGTACCGTCCGTGGCTGGCCCCGTCCGTGGCTGGCCCCGTCCGTGGCTGGCCCCGTCCGTGGCTGGTACCGTCCGTGGCTGGCACCGTCCGTGGCTGGCTTCGTCCGTGGATGACCCTGTCCGTGGCTGGTACCGTCCGTGGCTGGCCCCGTCCGTGGCTGGTACCGTCCGTGGCTGGCCCCGTCCGTGGCTGGTACCGTCCGTGGCTGGCACCGTCCGTGGCAGGTACCGTCCGTGGCTGGCCCCGTCCGTGACTGGTACCGTCCGTGGCTGGCAACGTCCGTGGATGATCCCCGTTCGTGGATGACCCCGTCCGTGGATGATCCCCGTTCGTGGCTGGCCCCGTCCGTGGCTGGCCCCCGTCCGTGGATGATCCCCGTGCGTGGGTGGCACCGCCTGTGGCTGGCACCGTCCGTGGCTGGCACCGTCCGTGGCTGACACCGTCTGTGGCTGGCACCGACCGTGGCTGGCACCGTCCGTGGCTGGCACCGTCCGTGGATGGCCCCGTCCGTGGATGATCCCCGTGCGTGGGTGGCATCGTCTGTGGCTGGCACCGTCCGCGGTTGGCATCGTCCGTGGCTGGCCCCCGTCCGTGGCTGGCCCCCGTCCGTGGCTGGCCCCCGTCCGTATCTGGTCCCCGTCCGTGGCTTCCAAAAATATCACTAATACTTTTTCCAATAAGTCGTGGAGCAGATGACCAAAGTTAGGGTAGGAGCAGCTGCCTGTTGGTACAGCTGTCCTGTGTGGGGGTGTTGGGTACAGCTGTCCTGTGTGTGGGGTGTTGGGTACAGCTGTCCTGTGTGTGGGGGTGTTGGGTACAGCTGTCCTGTGTGGGGGTGTTGGGTACAGCTGTCCTGTGTGGGGGGTGTTGGGTACAGCTGTCCTGTGTGTGGTGGTGTTGGGTACAGCTGTCCTGTGTGTGGTGGTGTTTGGGTACAGCTGTCCTGTGTGGGGGGGGTGTTGGGTACAGCTGTCCTGTGTGGCGGGGTGTTTGGGTACAGCTGTCCTGTGTGGGGGGTGTTGGGTACAGCTGTCCTGTGTGTGGGGGGGTGTTGGTACAGCTGTCCTGTGTGTTGGGGGTGGGTGTTGGGTACAGCTTCCTGTGTGGGGGGTGTTGGGTACAGCTGTCCTGTGTGTGTGGGGGGGTGTTGGGTACAACTGTCCTGTGTGTGGGGTGTTGGGTACAGCTGTCCTGTGTGTGGGGGGGGGTGGGGGGTACAACTGTCCTGTGTGTGTGGGGGGGGTGTTGGGTACAGCTGTCCTGTGTGTGGGGGGGGGGGTGTTGGGTACAGCTGTCCTGTGTGTGGGGGGGGTGTTTGGGTACAGCTGTCCTGTGTGTGGGGGGGGGTGTTGGGTACAACTGTCCTGTGTGTGTGNAGCTGGGTATTCCTGTACACTACCCCTCCAAGGTCACAGGTAATCTCCGTGGCGTATAAGGAGCAATGTTCACGACATATATGATCCCTGCACAGAGCCCTCTGCACAAACAAACAATACTAAGCGAACTTTCACAATGAACCAGAACTGACAATAATTAATTTCTGCAGTACTGAGACACACCTGAGGCCCACTGAGAGGTCAGGAATTATTGGTAGATAGATGTTTACAGGTAGAAGTAGATAAGAGGTTTACAGGTAGAAGTCGTTAGTATACACGATGTCTCCTCATCGATATACACAATGTCCTCCTCATTAATATTGATGACTCTCATTAATAAAGTCAGTAACGTCTTGTTACAACCGAGCCAGCAGCTTAAAATATATGATCCTCATTTGATTATGAATACCACTGAGCTGAAGAGGATATATATATACTATTATTATATATATTATAGAATATATATATATATATATATATATATATATATATTATATATATATATATATATATATATATAGATATATATATATTGACGATAATCTCTTTCAAGAGAGATTGAGCCTGCTCTTCCCTACATAAAGTTACTTACACATCTACTAGAATAAGATGCTACATTCAAGATACGTCTACCAGTAGCACAAAACGTTTGACCAGGAGGCAAAACGTATCCTAACCCCTCTACTCCACTCTCCCTCCACGCGGCTCGCCACCCGTCGTCAACCAGCAAACGACCCATCCCAGCCTGCCTCCTCCTGATTGGTGACTCGCCGCCTGCACACCTGCACCTGCACTCAGCCATCTACCTGAGTCGATGTCTGGGCTGCTCCAGCCATCATAGTCAGAATATTCTTATGCTCTTAGCTGTGAACAACTGACTACACGTCCTGTTTTATCGTGGAGGTTCTAAGCTAGCGCTCATATTCTCAGCACCTCTTATTTGTCATTTTGCCTTTATATTATTGTAGAGTAACTTCATCACTATTATTCATTATGTTTATATTGTTTTGACTTTGATAAATTGAATTTTCATAGATTTCGATTTATTTTCATTTTGATTTAATTATTTTTGTGTGACATTGCATTGGAATTGAGCTGTATTATTTACAATATCGTTCATTTCGTAAGTATAGTATAGATGCCACACCTGTGACAGGAAAAACATGTATTTTTGAAAAACAGTGCCATCTGTTGCATGTAAGAGCAACACACGCTATACTAAATATGTTACATTTCCATTTCAATGTTTCCGATTTCATTGATAAATTGAATTTTCACAGATTTCAATTTATTTTCATTTTGATTTAATTATATTGTGTGACATTGCGTTGGAACTGAACTGTGTTCCTTACCATACCGTTCATTTTGTGGGCATAGTTATTATTATTGTTTCACTGTTTTCATTTCGTTTTTTTTAACTGTTTTTCTTATATTTCAGTGATGGGAACATCAGCTCATTTGATGTTCCCAATTTTCTGATGATGGGAAACATCAAATCATTTGGGAATGCATCGGACGAGGGTAGTGGGGAATGGTGTTGGAGGACGAGGGACATGAAGGGGGAAATTATAGAGAGAACTGGGGGACAGGGCAAGGTTGCTGTGACTCCTCAACGCACGTGTTGCTGAGCCACAGCAATGCGTGGCCGGGTACAGCTAGTATATAAGGTAAAGTTATTTCCCAGGAGAATGCACCAGTCATTATTATTCTATAGCACTTGCAAGGGATATGAGGATA
>WNGS01167104.1:6207987-6225201 GCA_020271785.1 Procambarus virginalis | reverse complement strand
ATATTGCAAGGGGCAGAGGCCTGTAGTTCATTGCTTCCTGTCTGTCCCCCTCCTTGTATATCAGGACTACATTAGCCGTTTTCCAAATTCTTGGCAGTTCTCCTGTTTCCAGTGACTTGTTATGCACCATTGAGAGTGGTAGACACAGTGCTTCTGCTCCTTCTTTTGGTATCCATGGTAATATTCCGTCTTTTATACTTCCAGTTCATGGAGATGCCTACTTACCTCCCCACTGGTAATCTCTAACTCCTCCCACACCTGGACGTATAATGAGGTGATGCCTGCACCACACCTGGACGTATAATGAGGTGATGCCCACACCTTGACGTATAATGAGGTGATGCCCACACCTTGACGTATAATGAGGTGATGCCTGCACCACACCTGGACGTATAATGAGGTGATGCCTGCCCCACACCTTGACGTATAATGAGGTGATGCCTGCCCCACACCTTGACGTATAATGAGGTGATGCCTGCCCCACACCTTGACGTATAATGAGGTGATGCCTGCACCACACCTTGACGTATAATGAGGTGATGCCTGCCCCACACCTTGACGTATAATGAGGTGATGCCTGCCCCACACCTTGACGTATAATGAGGTGATGCCTGCACCACACCTTGACGTATAATGAGGTGATGCCTGCACCACACCTTGACGTATAATGAGGTGATGCCTGCCCCACACCTTGACGTATAATGAGGTGATGCCTGCACCACACCTTGACGTATAATGAGGTGATGCCTGCCCCACACCTTGACGTATAATGAGGTGATGCCTGCCCCACACCTTGACGTATAATGAGGTGATGCCTGCCCCACACCTTGACGTATAATGAGGTGATGCCTGCACCACACCTTGACGTATAATGAGGTGATGCCTGCACCACACCTTGACGTATAATGAGGTGATGCCTGCCCCACACCTTGACGTATAATGAGGTGATGCCTGCACCACACCTTGACGTATAATGAGGTGATGCCTGCACCACACCTTGACGTATAATGAGGTGATGCCTGCCCCACACCCAGACGTATGAGGTGATGCCTGCACCACACCTTGACGTATAATGAGGTGATGCCTGCACCACACCTTGACGTATAATGAGGTGATGCCTGCCCCACACCTTGACGTATAATGAGGTGATGCCTGCCCCACACCTTGACGTATAATGAGGTGATGCCTGCACCACACCTTGACGTATAATGAGGTGATGCCTGCACCACACCTGGACGTATAATGAGGTGATGCCTGCCCCACACCCAGACGTATGAGGTGATGCCTGCCTCACACCCAGACGTATAATGAGGTGATGCCTGCACCACACCTTGACGTATAATGAGGTGATGCCTGCCCCACACCCAGACGTATGAGGTGATGCCTGCCTCACACCCAGACGTATAATGAGGTGATGCCTGCACCACACTTTGACGTATAATAAGGTGATGCCTGCCCCACTCCCTGATGTATAATGAGGTGATGCCTGCCCCACACCTGGACGTATAATGAGGTGATGCCTGCACCACACCTGGACGTATAATGAGGTGATGCCTGCACCACACCTGGACGTATAATGAGGTGATGCCTGCCCCACACCTGGACGTATAATGAGGTGATGCCTGCCCCACACCTTGACGTATAATGAGGTGATGCCTGCCCCACACCTTGACGTATAATGAGGTGATGCCTGCACCACACCTGGACGTATAATGAGGTGATGCCTGCTCCACACCTTGACGTATAATGAGGTGATGCCTGCTCCACACCTTGACGTATAATGAGGTGATGCCTGCACCACACCTGGACGTATAATGAGGTGATGCCTGCCCCACACCTTGACGTATAATGAGGTGATGCCTGCCCCACACCTTGACGTATAATGAGGTGATGCCTGCACCACACCTTGACGTATAATGAGGTGATGCCTGCCCCACACCCAGACGTATAATGAGGTGATGCCTGCTCCACACCTTGACGTATAATGAGGTGATGCCTGCTCCACACCTTGACGTATAATGAGGTGATGCCTGCCCCACACCTTGACGTATAATGAGGTGATGCCTGCTCCACACCTTGACGTATAATGAGGTGATGCCTGCACCACACCTTGACGTATAATGAGGTGATGCCTGCTCCACACCTTGACATATAATGAGGTGATGCCTGCCCCCCACCTTGACGTATAATGAGGTGATGCCTGCCCCAGACCCTGACATATAATGAGGTGATGCCTGCCCCACTCCCTGATGTATAATGAGGTGATGCCTGCCCCACACCCGGACATATAATGAGGTGATGCCTGCCCCCACCCTGACATATAATGAGATGATGCCTGCCCCACACTCGGACATATAATGAGATGATGCCTGCCCCAGACCCAGACATAACCAGTCCTCACCACCACTGGCATTAACAAGAAGTTCTTCTCATCTCCACCAGAACTATTTTTGCAGGTTTCAGCTTTATCTCGTAAATCTTCAGTTCACATACTTTGTTGGAGATTCCATCCTCATACACCCACAGAATTTGCTGGGTCATCCGGTATCCTTTCTTTTATATTTGATTATCCTTTCTCTGGAGAATCGGGTACCAGCTCCTGGGCCCCATGATTCAGCTGCTGGTCCAAAATCATACCTGATCCTGAAGCTGAGAAATGTGTCTTTAGGTCATATCCCTCCTCCTCCTCACTACTCCAGTTATGAGGTGCGTCGAGCCATGAGGGATGTCACTCATTTGGTGCTCTAGTTCCCCTTGACATCGCTCTTGTGGGTTAAAGTACGATGGTTAATGTGGTCGCTAAAGTGGTGGTCGTTGTGATGGAGGGATTACTTTTGAAAGTGGATTTTTGATGAGTTTTCGAGTGGATGTAAGTGGAGGAGGGTGCTAGTGGCGGTGGAGGCTGTAGTTGGAGGGACTAGGAGTGGTAGTGGAGGGACTAGGAGTGGTGGTGGAGGATGCAGGTGAAATTGAAATTGAAATTGTAGGCGGAGGAAGTACAGTGGTGGTGGTGGAGGAAGTAGCCAAAGAGCACAGGGTGGGTCTCCCTGGCCCGGGAACCTCAGTGTTGTTTGGACAGTGGGAGGGTGAGGACCGTCGCTTTCTCCTCTGGCCCCTCCGCCATGTGAGTCTCGCCTCTCACAACAAACCATCTCTCTTTGTAAACAATCATTGCCATACTCAACATTTATGGGAATTAGTTGAGTATAGACGTTCAAAATCACATAAATCTTTCTCCTGAAATGCTTAATTAACGTCAGATAATCAGTTTATATAATTTGATATCAGAGAATTGAAGAGTATTGCTAGCTTGTGCTTTTTAAAGAGACAATTATCTGATGTTTGTTGTCTATAGTGATAAAAAAGAATTGTCTAAATAGAAAATGATAAACAGGTTTGAAATTAGTGAGAAAAATATAAGAGCAGCCGATAATAATGTTTGAGCAATTTACAAGTGTGGAAAATGTTGATTGTAGTTCACTAGGAGGCCAAGTGCACTAGGAGACGCCTGGAGACCTCACCGTTCTCCATGTAAAACCAGGAGGCCAAGGCAGCGGGAGGCCAAGGCAGCAGGAAGCCAAGACCCCAGGAGACGCCTGGAGACCTCACCGTCTTCCGTTTAAGGCAAGTGTGGTTGAAGCCGTTGATCTCTTGTCCAAGATCTCTACTATGTGTGCTCAGATGTTTAACAATACATCGCAATTGTTCCGGCAGTAGTTAGCTACATCCACTTGTACCCAGCACTTACACTAGTCGTTTATTTAACGCAAACATTAGCCACAAAGGTGGCAAAGGCAATATTGTAATTCCCAGACACTTAATAGATGAAAAAAAATCCACAAGGGCCGTGACGAGGATTCGAACCTAACGTCCGAGAGCATCCATAGACGCAGCCTGAATCAACTGAGGAGATAATCGACTTAACAAGAGATAGACCCACACTAAGAGATACAAAACCCTTCAACTGCGCCTGTTCTCAAGGCGCAGTTGAACATTTTATAGTCCTGGTTATTGGTGCTGGGTGTAATTGGTGAGAAGCTTGACAGCTACGACCATTTAGTGCTGGAGTTTACGATCTGGGAGAGCTAATTGGCCCCCAGTGATCGTTAACAAGCGCCATCTTGGCGGGGTTTAAGGTGGTAAAACACTATACAAAGTGTGGAGACTTTGTCTCAATATATTCAACTTATATATATAATCGTTTTATGCATTTACTCTTTTTTTTTTAACCCGAAAATCGGCCAGTTGTTTCTGGTAATTAATGTTGACAAACGTATTTTATAACTCGCTTATTTGGTGGGTGGAAATTAACGATTTGTCTCTTACTCATCTTATTTATCTTATTACTCATCTTATTTATCTTATTATTCATCTTATTAGTAAGACAATAGCCTCATTTAAGTGGAAAGTTCTGGACGGGCGGTTTTTAACGGTCTCACCTGCGTTTAATTTTAAAATTTTGGCGCGGAATTTGAACGCGATTCAACTACTGTTACGTATCCGCGCAGGCGGCATACATTATGTTACCATACAGTAGGCATACGTTGTTACTACTGCAATACAGTAGGCATACGTTGTTACTGCTGCATACAGTAGGCATACGTTGTTACTGCTGCAATACAGTAGGCATACGTTGTTACTACTGCAATACAGTAGGCATACGATCTTTCTATTTCCATACAGTAGGCATACGATCTTTCTATTTCCATACAGTAGGCATACGATCTTAATTCTTCCATACAGTAGGCATACGATCTTAATTCTTTTATACAGTAGGCATACTTCCCTATCCTTGCCATACAGAAGGCATACTACCATTCCATACACGGCTGGGGCACTAGATCATTAAGGATCCCTGGTACAGCTCTGATGTACTCACAGTTACAAGGGGGGGAGGCTGTTACAGGGTGTGTTACAGGGAGATCTTACAGGAGGGTGTTATAAGAAGGTAGTTATTAAGGAGTTGTTACAGGTTGTCACAGCGGGGTACGGTAATTGCAGAGGGGTAGTTACAAGAGGGTAGTTACAGAGGCGTTATTACAGATAGTTGTCATGTAACGGTCCCAGGGTCTGTAACCTACCCTGCCGCCTATGTAACCGACCGTTAACTATCTGTATTCGATAATGACCATCGTTCATACTGTAACCTTCAGCCCAGCCCCTCGTAATCACTGGTGTTTGGTGACCAGGTACAGAGTAACGAGGGCGCTGTACTGCTGTAACTGCTGTAACTTACGAGCTCTGAGAGACTTATCTGCTGCCACAAACCATTTAAGTTCATATTAAGCTACATTTAAGTCTCTCTCTCATGCCCTTGTCGGGGACAGGAAGCCTGGGGCTTATCGAGGATCCATACCAACGGCGAAGCTGCTCATATGATCACCCATCCAGTTACTGGACTAAACCTGACTGACCGAGTAAGGCCTACGTTCATAACGGCCAGGGATAGTTCCTTATCTATGATAACACTATAGAGCACCATACCCATGATAACACTATAGAGCACCATACCCCATGATAACACTATAGAGTACCATACCGATGATAACACTATAGAGTACCATACCCATGATAACACTATAGAGTACCATACCATGATAACACTATAGAGTACCATACCCATGATAACACTATAGAGTACCATACCCATGATAACACTATAGAGTACCATACCATGATAACACTATAGAGCACCATACCCATGATAACACTATAGAGTACCATACCCATGATGACACTATTGAGTACCATACCCATGATAACACTATAGAGTACCATACCCCATGATAACACTATAGAGCACCATACCGATGATAGCACTATACAGTACCATACCGATGATAACACTATAGAGTACCATACCCATGATACACTATAGAGTACCATACCGATGATAACACTATAGAGTACCATACCCATGATAACACTATAGAGCACCATACCGATGATAGCACTATACAGTACCATACCGATGATAACACTATAGAGTACCATACCGATGATAACACTATAGAGTACCATACCGATGATAACACTATAGAGTACCATACCCATGATAACACTATAGAGTACCATACCCATGATAACACTATAGAGTACCATACCCATGATAACACTATAGAGTACCATACCCATGATAACACTATAGAGTACCATACCCATGATAACACTATAGAGTACCATACCCCATGATAACACTATAGAGTACCATACCCCATGATAACACTATAGAGTACCATACCCCATGATAACACTATAGAGTACCATACCCATGATAACACTATAGAGTACCATACCCCATGATAACACTATAGAGTACCATACCCCATGATAACACTATAGAGTACCATACCCCATGATAACACTATAGAGTACCATACCCATGATAACACTATAGAGTACCATACCCCATGATAACACTATAGAGTACCATACCCCATGATAACACTATAGAGTACCATACCCATGATAACACTATAGAGTACCATACCCCATGATAACACTATAGAGTACCATACCCCATGATAACACTATAGAGTACCATACCCCCATGATAACACTATAGACTGGTTACTCAGGTGTTTAAACATCAAACAAACCAATTTTAACACCTGTCTTAATCATCAACAACTCGGATGATTCTAGAGCGCGTTTTTGACGCTCTAGAATCATCCGAATCATCAGAATTTATTTTGCCAAAACGGCTCACTCCGGCAATATATTGTGTAAAAGTGCACCATTTACAACCTCACCACACTGTAAACGGAACTTTTAATTAAATCGCATTTACAAAGGCTCTTGCGACCTCCAGTGTGTAAATTGGTGTGGTTGGGCACTGGTTACTGTTGGGGATGAATCTTGAGGTTATCTTGAGATGATTTCGAGGCTTTTAGTGTCCCCGCGGCCCGGTCCTCGACCAGGCCTCCACCCCAGGAAGCAGCCCGTGACAGCTGACTAACACCCAGGTACCTATTTTTTACTGCTAGGTAACAGGGGCATAGGGTGAAAGAAACTCTGCCCATTGTTTCTCGCCGGCGTCTGGGATCGAACCCAGGACCACAGGATCACAAGTCCAGCGTGATGTCCGCTCGGCCGACCAGCTAGCCTTATGCTTCTTTATGAGAGACTCATTCCGTCGTATTTGTAACTTTTTAATGATAGATTCTTGAAACGGAAAGATTTGCAATTGATCTTGATATCTTCAGCCCCGTTATTATGACTCATTGTTTTATACAATGACATGATGTTGCAAACTTGGCTCTCACTGTGCATTATAGAAGTGTCTAGAGACGACTAAAATGCGTATATAATGTAGATTCTTGTAGTCCAGCTTCTCCGAAAAGATAAAATTTTTGTTAACATGTTTATTAACTTTAAGACATGGATCTAAATGTTTTCGCGATCACGTGATCTTCCTAGCTCGGTGTTTTCTTGTGAAAATGACTTACAGTGTACTATGGAACATTACGCGCCGTGGAGAAGTGGGGGACCTGCTGCATGGGTAACAGCTTCTCCCCCGTATCAACCTACCCTGGCTTTGTGCCCTGGAGAGGCCACTCCTGACCGACAGCTTGTAACGTCTTGAAGGTAATGGGTAGCGTCTTGAAGGTAATGGGTAGCGTCTTGAAGGTAATGGGTAGCGTCTTGAAGGTAATGGGTAACGTCTTGAAGGTAGGTAGGCCACCCCCCCCCCTCCTGGCACCTCAGCTGTAAGGGGGGGGGGGCCGATAGCAAGTTATCTCCCTAATGGCCCATATAACTGGCCATCGGGCCATACTCCAAGGAGCTGATGGTCCACAACAGGTCCTCCTCCAAGATCCTGAGAATGTAAATCACTTCATTCGCCAAAATTTTCGGCTTGTTAGGCAACTTTGGCTATTTGGTACGACTTGCAGTTCGTACTCCTGCAGCAGCCAAAGGCTCATGTAAATTCAAACTGGTAGTGAAATGCTTGAAAGGAACCGTTGATCTGGAATATCGTTTAAAGCTTAGGATATCTTAGAATGATTGGGCACCATTCCTTTCCCTCCGTCCCATCCCAAATCCTGATCCTGACCCCTTCCCAGTGCTATATAGTCGTTGTTAGAGGTCATTGTCTCAGGTGGTTCATTGTTAGAGGTCATTGTCTCAGGTGGTTCATTGTTAGAGGTCATTGTCTCAGGTGGTTCGTTGTTAGCGGTCATTGTCTCAGGTGGTTCATTGTTAGCGGTCATTGTCTCAGGTGGTTCATTGTTAGAGGTCATTGTCTCAGGTGGTTCGTTGTTAGCGGTCATTGTCTCAGGTGGTTCGTTGTTAGCGGTCATTGTCTCAGGTGGTTCGTTGATAGCGGTCATTGTCTCAGGTGGTTCGTTGTTAGAGGTCATTGTCTCAGGTGGTTCGTTGTTAGAGGTCATTGTCTCAGGTGGTTCGTTGTTAGAGGTCATTGTCTCAGGTGGTTCATTGTTAGAGGTCATTGTCTCAGGTGGTTCATTGTTAGAGGTCATTGTCTCAGGTGGTTCATTGTTAGAGGTCATTGTCTCAGGTGGCCCGTCGTTAGAGGTCATTGTCTCAGGTGGCCCGCCGTTAGAGGTCATTGTCTCAGGTGGTTCATTGTTAGAGGTCATTGTCTCAGGTGGTTCATTGTTAGAGGTCATTGTCTCAGGTGGTTCATTGTTAGAGGTCATTGTCTCAGGTGGTTCATTGTTAGAGGTCATTGTCTCAGGTGGTTCATTGTTAGAGGTCATTGTCTCAGGTGGCCCGTCGTTAGAGGTCATTGTCTCAGGTGGCCCGCCGTTAGAGGTCATTGTCTCAGGTGGTTCATTGTTAGAGGTCATTGTCTCAGGTGGTTCATTGTTAGAGGTCATTGTCTCAGGTGGTTCATTGTTAGAGGTCATTGTCTCAGGTGGTTCATTGTTAGAGGTCATTGTCTCAGGTGGTTCATTGTTAGAGGTCATTGTCTCAGGTGGCCCGTCGTTAGAGGTCATTGTCTCAGGTGGCCCGCCGTTAGAGGTCATTGTCTCAGGTGGCCCGTCGTTAGAGGTCATTGTCTCAGGTGGCCCGCCATTAGAGGTCATTGTCTCAGGTGGCCCGCCGTTAGAGGTCATTGTCTCAGGTGGCCCGTCGTTAGAGGTCATTGTCTCAGGTGGCCCGTCGTTAGAGGTCATTGTCTCAGGTGGCCCGTCGTTAGAGGTCATTGTCTCAGGTGGCCCGTCGTTAGAGGTCATTGTCTCAGGTGGCCCGTCGTTAGAGGTCATTGTCTCAGGTGGCCCGTCGTTAGAGGTCATTGTCTCAGGTGGCCCGTCGTTAGAGGTCATTGTCTCAGGTAGTTCGTATTAAGTCAGTATAAGTAAATTAAAACCCCTAACTTGATGAATAAGTTAGAGTGAAGAACAAATGAACAGTGAGGCTTAACTGACAGCCTAATTCTTGTTCACAATAACTTTCCTATGAACATAGAACAGTGGAAATAAGTCTTGGTCAACTTTAATGATTGTATTATGAACATTTGCTCTAAATTATTTTAAGACCCATTGCTGTTATTAGGGGCCTGGCGGCTGAGTGGACAGCGTTCAGGATTCGTAGTTCTAGGGTTCCGGGTTCGATCCCCGGTGGAGGCGAAAACAAATGGGCAGAGTTTCTTTCACCCTGATGCCCCCCTGTTCACCTAGCAGTAAATAGGTACCTGGGAGGTAGACAGCTGCTACGGGCTGCTTCCTGGGGGGGTGGAGGCCTGGTCGAGGACCGGGCCACGGGGACGCTAAGCCCCGAAATCATCTCAAGATAACCTCAAAGTCCTCCCTGACCCCAGGGTGACCCCCAGGGTGACCCCAAACCAGGTGGTTCAAGACGGGAGCCACGTAACAACCATTTAGACTGCAACTCTCGTGTCAATTACCTTAATAACATCTTTTGGGAGGCGCTAATGACCCCCCCCCCAAATATGGAGGATGGGTAAGGGGGGGGGGGGTGTGCTCCCTGGGGTCTTAAACTGTCACCCGGCTTTATTAAGCTGTCACCCAGCTTTATTAAGCTGTCACCCGGCTTTATTAAGCTGTCACCCGGCTTTATTAAGCTGTCACCCGGCTTTATTAAGCTGTCACCCGGCTTTATTAAGCTGTCACCCGGCTTTATTAAGCTGTCACCCGGCTTTATTAGCTGTCACCCGGCTTTATTAAGCTGTCACCCGGCTTTATTAAGCTGTCACCCGGCTTTATTAAGCTGTCACCCGGCTTTATTAAGCTGTCACCCGGCTTTATTAAGCTGTCACCCGGCTTTATTTAGCTGTCACCCGGCTTTATTAAGCTGTCACCCGGCTTTATTAAGCTGTCACCCGGCTTTATTAAGCTGTCACCCGGCTTTATTAAGCTGTCACCCGGCTTTATTAAGCTGTTACCCAGCTTTATTAAGCTGTCACCCAGCTTTATTAAGGTGCAATAAAGCTCTTGGTCGCAGCCTTATTAGTGATTAAGCGTTGATGCTATAGTGATGTCCGCCAGGCGCTGACGTCACTGAGCGGTTAACATCAAGTCTTATTCAGACTTGCGTAGTGTGTCTGTACACATACACATATGTACACATACATACACGTACATATCACATGCGTCTGGCACATTATGTACTTAAACTCGCTAGAAAGCCATGACATATCCTTCAAGCGTACATTTGTACTCACAGAGAAAGCAGACTTTTGAGCTGATGGAGGCTATTCCCTCCCCCGCCCGCACCCCCCCGTAACTATGGCACCTCTCAGAGTACATGTTATTGTGTACAACCCCCCTCCCCCCCCCCATGGCAACTCTGAGAGTGTAGTGGACCCACAATGCCTCAAAAAAAATGTTCATTAGCTGTAGAAATATGTTCCAGCCACAAACTTCTGAAGGTAGAGGAGAGCAAGACCAACCAAGAGTGACTTTGTTTTCTCACTTTGAACATAAGAACAAAGGTAACTGCATTAAGAACATAAGAACATAAGAACAAAGGTAACTGCAGAAGGCCTGTTGGCCCATACGACGCAGCTCCTATCTATAACCACCCAATCCCACTCATATACATGTCCAACTTACGTTTGAAACACTGAGTTGAACACTGAACGTGAACAACCATTGAAGGGACTTGACCATTGTGTGCAATGATGTATTATGTACTTATAATGAGAGTCTTATGTTTAAGAGGGACTCCTGGACAACCAGTTCTCCACAAGAGCCGTTAAGAGAGGCTAGCGTGGTAAAATACCACTAAAGAGGCCACATCAGGCGTGGTACCTCTTAATGACTACCAAAGCCCAACTGTAAGAAGTCTTATATCGTTCCTAAGGAATAAAGGAGAAAAATTGGACTTTGGTTTAAGATAACCTCAAGTTTAATGCTGTTTAATGCTGATAATGTAAAGTTTTGAGGGTAGGTAATGATGATAGAGTTACAAGATACGAGCTAGATGGTGTTGAGATTGCGAAGTCGGATTGCGAGAGGGATCTGGGAGTTATAATTAGTAAGAATTTAAAACAGGTAGTCCAGGTAGACTAACTGGTGGTCCAGGTAGACTAACTGGTGGTCCTGGTAGACTAACTGGTGGTCCAGGTAGACTAACTGGTGGTCCTGGTAGACTAACTGGTGGTCCTGGTAGACTAACTGGTGGTCCAGGTAGACTAACTGGTGGTCCAGGTAGACTAACTGGTGGTCCTGGTAGACTAACTGGTGGTCCAGGTAGACTAACTGGTGGTCCAAGTAGACTAACTATGGTACTAACTCTTAATACCACTTGGGCTGGACGATAGAGCGACGGTCTCACTTCATGCAGGTCGGCGTTCAATCCCCGACTGTCCCAACAAGTGGTTGGGCACCATTCCCTCCCCCCCGTCCCATCCCAAATCCTTATCCTGACCCCTTCCCAGTGCTATATAGTCGTAATGACTTGGCGCTTTCTCCTGATAGTACCCCTCCCTCCAGACATGCAGGTCTGTGGCTCAATACTATCAGGAAAAACAGAAGACACACCCAAGGAGGAAAGATCATCTGTCTTAATCACCGAAGCGACCACTGAGACCAAGAGCAAAATGCTCTTGGAAAAGCCTGACCCGCAAAAGAGACAGATCTTAGTGAAGAGAGACAGATCTTGGGAAGAAAAGACAGGGAAGAGAGATAGATAGCAGGCAAGAGCGACAGAGGAGAGGAAACCATGTAACCTCTACCCCAGCACANGTGTGTGGGGGGGTGTTCAGCCCTGCCCTAGGCCCACCACTCACCTCCCCAGATGACAAAGAGCAACAGTTTACAAGCAAACGAACGAAGTTTACAGTTTACCAATGCCGCCAAAGGTTGAGAAAGATGTAACGGTTTCGTTTAAGGCCCTCCGTAACTGCGTGGTGAACACAGGTCCTGTTCCATAGGAGAAAGTTCTTCCATACAACGGTTCGAAGACAAGGTTTACAGACAGTTCTCCAAACAAAGACCCAAAGACCATTCCATCTACCCGCCAACCCCGCTGTTTATGAACGGTTTACACACGACTCACAACTGCTGACGTTCGAACACTTCCGGAACACTTCACTGGTGTTCGAACCACATCGCTATAAATGCTTCACCCACGTACTACAAATACAAATAATCGCCAACAGAACCTAAACACCTAACCTAACCTATGTCTATATATACACAATATGCTAATATATTATAATATTGATTTATATGTGAGAAAATTCCCGTTTCGAATGAACAGCATGTTCAAATTTATGAATGGGTCTGTGGGTCGACCGCTGGGTGGAATGGACTTGAGTCGAGGACGGGTTGTTAGAGATCAAATAGACCTTGTTAATGTGTGTATTTTCCTCCTTACAGGTGAGTGGTGGCGCCCCTGGTGGCTGGGCTCAGTACTACTCAGTCTCTCACGCCACACTCCAGCGTGCACATCTCGTTAACACAGATGTGAGGTGAGGCACAACTAGGTGAGTACATCTGAGTACACACACACACACACACACACACACACACACACACACACACACACACACACACACACACACACACACACATTTCATGAGTTACAAGGAAAGGCTGCGGGAAATGCATCTTACGACACTGGAAGACAGAAGAGTAAGGGAGACATGCTCACAACCTACAAAATCCTCAGGGAATCAACCGGGTAAACAAGGATAAACTATTCAACACTGGTGGGACGCGAACAAGGGGACACAGGTGGAAACTGAGTACCCACATGAGCCACAGAGACGTTAGAAAGAACTTTTTAGTGTCAGAGTGGTTGACAAATGGAATGCATTAGGCAGTGATGTGGTGGAGGCTGACTCCATACACAGTTTCAAGTGTAGATATGATAGAGCCCAATAGACTCAGGAACCTGTACACCAGTTGATTGACGGTTGAGAGGCGAGACCAAAGAGTCAGAGCTCAACCCCCGCAAGCACAACTGGGAGGGAGGAGAGGACATAACCCAAACGGACCCAAGCCAAGGTTCGCATTGCAATAAAGTTGATCACTGCATCATTTATTGAGCTCTAAATGAACACTCTGAAAACTGGTGGACACGTTGTGAGAGAAGCTGTGTACTGATTCCCTCTCATCATGAGAGCGAATCTTAACATCACTCCAAATAAGACTCGTCTAATTTGAATTAATGCAGATAGGATTAAAGCAGATGATTAATACAAATAGGATTAGCGACAACAGGATCAGTAGAAATAGGATTAGAGACAACAGGATCAGTAGAAATAGGATTAGAGACAACAGGATCAGTAGAAATAGGATTAGAGACAACAGGATCAGTAGAAATAGGATTAGAGACAACAGGATCAGTAGAAATAGGATTAGAGACAACAGGATCAGTAGAAATAGGATTAGAGACAACAGGATCAGTAGAAATAGGATTAGAGACAACAGGATCAGTAGAAATAGGATTAGAGACAACAGGATCAGTAGAAATAGGATTAGAGACAACAGGATCAGTAGAAATAGGATTAGAGACAACAGGATCAGTAGAAATAGGATTAGAGACAACAGGATCAGTAGAAATAGGATTAGAGACAACAGGATCAGTAGAAATAGGATTAGAGACAACAGGATCAGTAGAAATAGGATTAGAGACAACAGGATCAGTAGAAATAGGATTAGAGACAACAGGATCAGTAGAAATAGGATTAGAGACAACAGGATCAGTAGAAATAGGATTAGAGACAACAGGATCAGTAGAAATAGGATTAGAGACAACAGGATCAGTAGAAATAGGATTAGAGACAACAGGATCAGTAGAAATAGGATTAGAGACAACAGGATCAGTAGAAATAGGATTAGAGACAACAGGATCAGTAGAAATAGGATTAATAACATTAAAATCAGTTCAAGTAAGATTAGTATAAACAGAATTAGCATAACTGTAAATAATTAATGTATATAGGCCTAGTGTAAATAGGAGCCAATAATGATGATAGTACATATAGCGACTGTTGGGACACACAAGCTACTGCCCCAGCCATCACGGGAACGTTTGGGCTTGCTAAGATGCAATGATTGATGATTGATGAAGATTAACCCGCCACTAGAGGTGGCACGGGCATGAATAGCCCGTAGTAAGGATGCATATGGACCTATTGGCTCAGAAGTAAGGTGCTTCACCTTCACCTCATTCTCGGGTGTATCTCCAGCAGCAGGTGACTGTTGCCACTACGGGCTCACCATAGCCCGTGCTACTTGGAACTTGTTCCAAGTAGCTGAATCTATAACACCAACAACCAAACACAACATTCACTCCTGACATCTATATACCTCCTACGGGGTTATTCATGCCCATGCCACCTCTTGTGGTGCCTTAATCATCAACATCATCAACTGTTGATGATGTTGAAGATTAAGAGCCATTCCAACTCTGCTTTGATAATGTTGACAAAGAGTCAGCTCACAGCTCTTAATGTCAGGCCAAGTGAACTTTGAAGAGTTAATTTTTCAACTTTTCAAGCGAAGAATAATGTAAGAAAAATAGAGAAGATTTTTGTTAGCATGAGAGTGACCTCACTCTCACTCACATTTAAATGTGTTTCACCTAATAGGCAGAATGCAGTACTCGGCTTACTATACAAAAGCCCGATTTGCCTAATAAGTCAAATTTTCCTTGAATTTGTATGTTTTTCTAATTTTATTTCTTATGAAATGATAGATAACAGGTATAAAGATACCTGTTATCTTTATTATATATATTATATTATAAAATATGTATTACTTTATTAAATTAATGAAGTGCCAAGTAGTGCGTTCTGGCTATTAATACATATATATATATATATATATATATATATATATATATATATATATATATATATATATATATTATAAACTCTAGTGGTGTTAAGGACCCTTGGCCTCGGAGAAGAAGACAAGGAGCTTTCACATAGGTACTTTCAAGCAAGCATTGCTAAAAAAAAATTAAAAAAACACACAAAAAAATGCATGCAGCTTATTGAAATATTGAATGCATTCAGTGTCACATATACTAGCAAGGAGGCCGCACTTAACAACCATTAACTTCAACTAGAAACCGGCTTTGTTGCTCTTAGACAATATATGTTAATTGTTTGGGGGTGGAACACTGAGCCGCCCCCCAGGTAATGGGGGAGACCGGGCCCTCCTGCCACCAGATTCACGAAGCAGTTACGCCAGCACTTTACGAACCTGGGGCCAGATTCACGAAGCAGTTACGCCAGCACTTTACGAACCTGGGGCCAGATTCACGAAGCAGCTATGCCAGCACTTTACGAACCTGGAGCCAGATTCACGAAGCAATTACGCAAGCATTTTACGAACCTGGGGCCAGATTCACGAAGCAGTTACGCAAGCACTTTACGAACCTGGAGCCAGATTCACGAAGCAGGTACGACAGCACTTTATGAACCTGGAGTCAGATTCACACAACACGAGAGTGTGGAACACAACAAGGGAGCGCGGAACACCACAAGAGACCGTGGAACACCACAGGACCGCCGGACCTAACGGTAGAGGAAGGAGTCGGTGATGACAGCTTCCCCTCCACCACCGCCAACCATACCCGCCCTCTGGGCGGTCTCCCCCTCTCTCTGTCACCCTCTCCCCCATCCCCACCATCCGTCCCTCACCCCCACTATCCTTCCCCCACACCCCCACCACACCCCACACCCCACCACACCCCCACCACACCCCCACCACACCCTCACCACACCCAGTCTTCCGTTACAAAGGCCCGTTGATGAGGTCTCTTCCTACCCCCGACCCTCCACCAGTATAGGTCAACATTCACTATATGGTCCCATATACCTCCGTCCTATATACATTACTCCGTCCTATATACACTACACCCATCCTATATATACACTAAGGCGTCCCACCATCTCAGCAGAGTATAAGGAGTTATACGCTCCAGTATACCAGCTGCTCCTATGAACACACCTCAACTCCTGTAGACTGACGGTTGAGAGGCGGGACCAAAGAGCCAGAGCTCAACCCCCGCAAGCACAACTAGGTGAGTACACCTATTTCAACCCCACAGACATGGGCGGGTCTCCCATGTAAACACGGCCACCCTGATGGGCGGCGTGTCCGAGCCAGGAGCCAAGATTTTCGACCTTGTAGCGAGTCCCTTAAGCGGGAGGCGGGGGGAGGATTTACCTGTAATTAGCATGGGAGATTATTTACTACCTGGGTGAGTGGTCGGCTCCACGTGGGATGAGGGTTACTCACGGCACCAGCGGTGAGTATGGGTGGGGGGGGGGAGGTGAGTAATGGGACCTGATTAATCTGTAAATGAGACTAATAATTTCGCTACGGGTATGGACTTGAGTCGTTGATTGTTGAGCGTGTTGGTAGTTAAGGGCTTAATGTTGGTGGGAATGTTTATGATCTGTCTGTCTGTCTGTCTGTCTCTCGTCTCTCTCTCTCTCTCTCTCTCTCTCTCTCTCTCTCTCTCTCTCTCTCTCTCTCTCTCTCTCTCTCTCTCTCGTGCTGCACTCTTAACTCCCATTTTAATATAAACTTTCACTCGATAGTACAAAGTTCAATTTAAAATATAAATTGGATCATTAGAGGTTCACATCATCACCGTAAAGTATACCCAAGATATTCCCTGTTGTCAGAGTTAACCGTCAGTGTAATTACCTAAGTGTAGTACCTAAGTGTAGTTACAGGATGAGAGCTATGCTCGTGGTGTCCCGTCTTCCCAGCACTCTTGGTCATATAACGCTTTGAAACTACTGACGGTCTTGGC
>WNGS01167104.1:6192912-6205428 GCA_020271785.1 Procambarus virginalis | reverse complement strand
CTCCACCACCTTCTCCCCTAACTTGTTAGGGGAGTGTGTTATCGTCAGTGTGTTATCTTCAGTGTGTTATCGTCAGTGTGTTAGTCAGTTTTTCAGTGTGTTATCGTCAGTGTAATAACTTGTACTCCTTGCCTGTATCTCCAATTTATGCACTAAGAGGTACTGTGTCGAAAGCTTTCCGGCAGTCCATGAATATGCAGTCTGCCCACCTTCTGAATGCCAGGAATGAATATGTCAGGATGAAAGAGAGGCAGAAAGATAAACGAAAACGACCCATCGCAAGCAAGGCAAAGACTCAGCCTAAATTGCTGCATAGCACATAGGAAAAAAACACAGTAAAGGAACAAGTGTTATGAAATAGGAGGATAGGGGCGGAAGGATTCACTACATCAACAAGGAAGTGTGTGATGGAGAACTGAACAAGAAATTCCAGGAGGTCTTCACCTTAGAGCAAGAAGAAATCAACAGATAAGAGAGGGAGTAGTAAAGGAACCACTGTTTTTTTATGTATTATTATTATTATTATTTATTATTATTATTATTTTCTACCACAGACGTGGCCAGACATTTACAATGCTAAACAGCATATATACATTTTCTTCTGTCCTCCATGGACAGGGTTAGAGATGTGTTAAACATATAGTTCAAGGGTTTATTGAACAATCAATCACAGGTGATTCGGTACTTTGAAAATGCTAAGCTAACCTACATACGTAAATACATAGATACACAGATTTACGTACCACTGGAAGAGTTTGAGATTACCAGCAGGGAAGTAAGGAAGTGTTTACTAGAGTTGGGTGTGACAAAGGCTATAGGCCCAGATGGAATCTCCCCTTGGATACTAAAGGAAAGAGCGGAAGAACTGTGCCTGCAACTCTCTATAGTGTATAACAAATCACTGGCAACAGGGGAACTGCCAGAAATTTGGAAAGCAGCTAACGTAGTCCCGATATACAAGAAAGGCGATAAGCAGGAGGCACTGAACTACAGGCCAGTGTCCCTAACCTGCATATCATGCAAGCTGATGGAGAAGATTGTCCAAAGAAAGCTAGTGGAACATCTGGAGCGAAAGAACTTTGTAACACAGCATCAACATGGGTTCAGGGATGGCAGGTCCTGCCTCACAGGGTTACTTGAATTCTACGACCAGGCAACAAAAATAAGGCAAGAGAGAGAAGGGTGGGCAGACTGCATATTTTTGGATTGTCAGAAAGCCTTTGATACAGTACCACACAAGAGGCTAGTGAAAAAGCTGGAGATGCAGGCTGGAGTGAATGGGAAGGTACTCCATTGGATAAAGGAGTACCTAAGCAACAGGAGACAACGAGTCAGTGTGAGGGGTGAGGTCTCAGATTGGCGAGACGTTACAAATGGAGTCCCGCAGGGGTCTGTCCTTGGACCTATACTGTTTCTGATATATGTAAATGATCTTCCAGAGGGTATAGAATCGTTTCTCTCAATGTTTGCTGATGGTGAAAAAATTATGAGGAGGATTGAAACGGAGGAAGATAGTAGGAGGCTACAAGATGACCTAGACAGACTGAGTGAATGGTTCAACAAATGGCTGTTGAAGTTCAACCCGAGTAAATTCAAAGTAATGAAACTAGGCAGTGGAAACAGGAGGCCAGACATAGGATATAGAATAGGTGATGAAGTACTTAATGAAACGGACAGAGAAAGATCTAGGAGTTGATATCACACCAAACCTGTCTCCTGAAGCCCACATAAAAAGAATAACGTCTGCGGCATATGCGAGGCTGGCTAACATCAGAACGGAGTTCAGGAACCTGTGTAAGGAATCATTCAGAATCTTGTACACCACATATGTAAGACCAATCCTGGAGTATGCGGCCCCAGCATGGAGCCCGTACCTTGTCAAGCACAAGACGAAGCTGGAAAAAGTCCAAAGGTATGCCACTAGACTAGTCCCAGAACTAAGAGGCATGAGTTACGAGGAAAGGCTGCGGGAAATGCATCTTACGACAATGGAAGACAGAAGAGTAAGGGGAGACATGATCACAACCTACAAAATCCTCAGGGGAATCGACCGGGTAAACAAGGATAAACTATTCAACACTGGCAGGACGCGAACAAGGGGACACAGGTGGAAACTGAGTACCCACATGAGCCACAGAGACGTTAGAAGGAACTTTTTCAGTGTGAGAGTAGTTAACGGATGGAATGCATTAGGCAGTGATGTGGTGGAGGCTGGCTCCATACACAGTTTCAAATGTAGATATGATAGAGCCCAATAGGCTCAGGAACCTGTACACCTGTTGATTGACAGTTGAGAGGCGGGACCAAAGAGCCAAAGCTCAACCCCCGCAAGCACAAATAGGTGAGTACACCTGCCCCAACCATGCCATTGGCCCATTCAGCCAGTGCCCACAGTTCAAGCATACCAATTACCTATCTTCTGATCTAGTGCCCAAGGAAGATTCCTCCCTATACCCACTTTCCAACCTTTTCCTCCCCCCCCCAACCCTGATGCCCATTGTAGTGGGCATCAGCATAGCTGGTTTACCCCCCTGGGGGGGGGAGGGGCACTGATGACCTCCAGGGGCAGGAGGTCTTCTGATATTCTTCAGAAGAATATTCTTGGTTGACATTCTTCACCCCGGGGCAGTACTGGAGCGTCTTGAAGTGTGGGGGGAGGACAGGAACGCTCTGGTAAACAGTCTACACACACTGTGTAAACTCATTTACAGGTGTAATTATTTACGCGTGTAAAAACGGGTTTTCTCTTGGTGATTCGTTGCACAAATTGCATTGTAATTGTCTTGTCAAGATAAGACAACTGGTGTTGGGACAATGAATGGGGGGAGGGGGGTCTACGGGGGTGGTCTGGGTGTACTCACCTAGTGTGCTTGCGGGGGTTGAGCTCTGGCCCTTTGGTCCCGCCTCTCAACTGTCAATCAACAGGTGTACAGGTTCCTGAGCCTACTGGGCTCTATCATATCTACCCTTGAATCTGTGTATGGAGTCAGCCTCCTCCACATCACTTCCTAATGCATTTCATTTATTAACTACTCTGACACTGAAAAAATTCTTTCTAACGTCTCTGTGGCTCATGTGGGTACTAAGTTTCCACCTGTGTTCTCTTGTTCGTGTCCCACCCGTGGTGAAGAGTTTGTCTTTGTCCACCCTGTCAATTCCCCTGAGAATTTTGTAGGTGGTTATCATGTCTCCCCTTACTCTTCTGTTTTCCAGGGATGTGAGGTTCAGCTCCTTTAGCCTTTCCTCGTAGCTCATTCCTCTCAGTTCCGGGACGAGCCTGGTGGCATACCGCTGAATCTTCTCTAACTTTGTCTTGTGTTTAACTAGGTATGGACTCCAGGCTGGAGCTGCATACTCCAGGATTGGTCTGACATAAGTGGTGTACAGGGTCCTGAACGATTCCTTACACAAGTTTCTAAAGGCAGTTCTTATGTTGGCCAGTCTAGCATATGCCGCTGATGATATCCTTTCGATGTGGGCCTCTGGGGACAGGTTCGGTGTGATATCAACCCCCAGATCTTTCTCTCTATTTGACCCTTGCAGGATTTCACCTCCCAGATGATACCTTGTGTTCAGCCTTCTGTTCCCGTCGCCTAATTTCATTACCTTACACTTTCCTGAGTTGAACTTTAGCAGCCATTTTCTAGACCATTCCTCCAGTTTATCCAGGTCATCCTGTCGTCTCTGTCTATCTTCATCCGTCTTGATTCGTCTCATAATTTTTGCATCATCAGCAAACATTGAGAGGAATGAGTCTATACCCTCTGGAAGATCGTTTACATATATTAGAAACAGGATGGGTCCGAGTACAGAGCCCTGTGGGACTCCGCTGGTGACATCTCGCCACTCTGATGTCTCCTC
Source organism: Procambarus virginalis (assembly GCA_020271785.1). Classification (NCBI taxonomy): domain Eukaryota; kingdom Metazoa; phylum Arthropoda; class Malacostraca; order Decapoda; family Cambaridae; genus Procambarus; species Procambarus virginalis. Next base: position 6,201,567 of record WNGS01167104.1, on the reverse strand, counting down.
CCTCACCGTTACTCGGTGTTTCCTGTTGCTTAGGTACTCCCTTATCCACTGGAGCACCTTCCCTTTTACTCCTGTGTGTGTGTGTGTGTGTGTGTGTGTGTGTGTGTGTGTGTGTGTGTGTGTGTGTGTGTGTGTGTATTGAATAATAAAAAAAATATTGACTAACCTGTCAACCTCTGGGGGTATATATATATATATATATATATATATATATATATATATATATATATATATATATATATATATATAGGGGGGTACCACCTCTGGTGCAATTATAGGGACCCACAGCCTCAGAGAAGGGAACACAGAGCATTCAGGGAAAAACTTGTCATTTAACTCTGAATACATAAGGGTGTTCGCTTCTCCTATATATATATATATATATATATATATATATATATATATATATATATATATATATATATATATATATATATTGGTCTCACTTATAACTTGAGTCTAAGAATTTACATTAATACAATTACCACGATGTAATTGGTGGGTGTATTACAGATACAGTTTGATGTATTTTTGTCAATAAATTCTAAGGATCAGCCCCTCGCAACACTGCTTGTGTCGGCTGGCTGCCCACTTTTTTTTTAATTTATATTTACAATAGGCACTTATTACTTATAAGAAGGGACTTATAAGTTAGAACAAGGCACTTATAAGTTACAAGTGCGTGTACGTTAATGCCAAGTGTATAAAATGTTGAAGCTGGTGGAGTGAGTGGGCCGAGTGTGGCAGGTTATTGTATATAACGGGGCTACTGCATAATACATCGCTGCATAATACATCGCTGCATAATACATCGCTGCATGATACATCGCTGCATAATACATCGCTGCATAATGACTTATTTCCCCCTTTCACGTATGAAAAATACATGTGAGTATTAATCAGATGTATTTTAATACAATGTGTTGTTAATTGATGTAGATTTTTTTATGTATTTGCTTTAAATGAGCCGGAAGACGTACTATACATATGTGTTACTTCATATGTATCTTTATGTATCACATGTGTTAGTGTCATACATAGGCTCTAAGTGACACCCTCCGAATGACCTGTCATAAGAGTCATGACAATTTAGAGGCTGTCATACGAGAGTCATGACAGTTTAGTGGCTGTCATGACATGCACACTAACGAGGCCACTGTCAAGTTATTGTTGTTAAGACTCGCCACTTAGAACAAAAAGTTCAAAGTAGCACGGTCTATGGCGAGCCCGTAGTTGTTAAGGTATGCCACAAAAGTCATCGTGGGGGGATGAATGGGTTCCTCCACTGTCATGGGAATCTTGAAGAATACAGCTCATACAACAGTTTATACAACAGTAATGATGTATGGTCATTGATGAATACATTATACAAGAGTGGATACTTAAGAGACAAGTAGTGTAAATCATCTAAGTTCCTTTTTTATCTCTCTACTTGGTCTGGACGGTAGAGCGACGGTCTCGCTTCATGCAGGTCGGGGTTCAATTCCCAACTGTCCATAAGTGGTTTTGGGATCATTCCTTCCCCCCCCCCACCCCCCAGTCCTATCCTAAATCCTTATCCTCATATCCCTTGCAAGTGCTATAGAATAATAATGACTGAGTACATTCTCCTGGGAAATAACTTTACCTTATATACTAGCTGTACCCGGCCACGCATTGCTGTGGCTCAGCAACACGTGCGTTGAGGAGTCACAGCAACCTTCCCCTGTCCCCCAGTTCTCTCTATAATTTCCCCCCTTACATATCCTCTCGTCCTCCCTAAAATTCCCCCTCCTCTCCCATCCCTTTGTCCTCCATACCATTCCCCACTCTACCGTCCTCTCGTCCTTCCCACCATTCCCCACTCCCTCGTCCGATGCCTTCCCCAAATGATTTGATGTTCCCATCAAAAAATTGGGAACATCAAATGAGCTGATGTTCCCATCACTGAAATATAAGAAAAACAGTTAAAAAAAACGAAATGAAAAACAGTGACAAAATAAATAACTATGCCCACAAAATGAACGGTATGGTAAGGAACACAGTTCAGTTCCAACGCAATGTCACACAATATAATTAAATCAAAATGAAAATAAATTGAAATCTGTGAAAATTCAATTTATCAATGAAATCGGAAACATTGAAATGGAAATGTAACATATTTAGTATAGCGTGTGTTGCTCTTACATGCAACAGATGGCACTGTTTTTCAAAAATACATGTTTTTACCTGTCACAGGTGTGGCATCTATACTTATACTTACGAAATGAACGATATTGTAAATAATACAGCTCAATTCCAATGCAATGTCACACAAAATAATTAAATCAAAATGAAAATAAATCGAAATCTATGAAAATTCAATTTATCAAAGTCAAAACAATATAACATAAATGAATAATAGTGATGAAGTTACTCTACAATAATATAAAGGCAAAATGACAAATAAGAGGTGCTGAGAATATGAGCGCTAGCTTAGAACCTCCACCGATAAACAGGACGTGTATCAGCTGTTCACAGCTAAGAGCATAAGAATATTCTGACTATGATGGCTGGAGCAGGCCCAGACATCGACTCAGGTAGATGGCGTTGAGGTGCAGGTGTGCAGGCGGCGAGTCACCAATCAGGAGGAGGCAGGCTGGATGGGTCGTTTGCTGGTTGACGACGGGTGGCGAGCCGGCGTGGAGGGAGAGTGGAGTAGAGCGGGTTAGGATACGTTTTGCCTCCTGGTCAAAACGTTTTGTGCTACTGGTAGACGTATCTTGAATGTAGCATCTTATTCTAGTAGATGTGTAAGTAACTTTATGTAGGGAAGAGCAGGCTCAATCTCTCTTGAAAGAGATTATCGTCACTATATATATATATATATATATATATAATATATATATATATATATATATATACTGTATATATATATATATATATATATATATATATATACTGTATATATATATATATATATATATATATATATATATATATATATATATAATATATATAATATATATCCTCTTCAGCTCAGTGGTATTCATAATCAAATGAGGATCATATATTTTAAGCTGCTGGCTCGGTTGTAACAAGACGTTACTGACTTTATTAATGAGAGTCATCAATTATTAATGAGGAGGACATTGTGTATATCGATGAGGGAGACATCGTGTATACTAACGACTTCTACCTGTAAACCTCTTATCTACTTCTACCTGTAAACCTCTTATCTACTTCTACCTGTAAACTTCTATCTACCAATAATTCCTGACCTCTCAGTGGGCCTCAGGTGTGTCTCAGTACTGCAGAAATTAATTATTGTCAGTTCTGGTTCATTGTGAAAGTTCCGCTTAGTAATTGTTTGTTTGTGCAGAGGGGCTCTGTGCAGGGATCATATATGTCGTGAACATTGCTCCTTATACGCCACGGAGATTACCTGTGACCTTGGAGGGGTAGTGTACAGGAATACCCAGCTCTTGGGCACCAGTCCTCGGGGGTCACCCATCCAGGGCCAGGTCAGACGGTCATTAACCTGATTGATTGATCAGTAGGCAGGTGCATCAAATATAAGTAATTGGGTGATTGCAGTCACTCAAGTTATTACCTTGAGTGATTGCAGTCACTCAAGTTATTACCTTGAGTGATTGCAGTCACTCAAGTTATTACCTTGAGTGATTGCAGTCACTCAAGTTATTACCTTGAGTGATTGACCTGCACTCTGCTGAGTCTGACTTGAGTCCTTAACTGGACTCAGCCGGACTGGACACAAGAGGACCGGATATGGCAATACCGGACATAACAGGTCCGCAGTGTGCCATTGCACGTTTGCAATTGGTACGCTGGTTGCAACAGCTCACCGAACCGAATCACCAGCCGGGAGATCGGGCTCGGGTCTCTCGACCCGTCTCCGGCTCCCAGAAGTCACTTACCAAATATTTTATTTCTGTCAAGATTCTTTTTTTTTTGTAATTTGGACCTTAATAGTTTAAGTCCGTGAGGAAGGGAACTATCACGGGGGAAAGCGCCAAGCCATTACGGCTATATAGCACTGGGAAGGGGTCAGGATATAAGGATTTGGGATGGGACGGCGGGAAGGAATGGTGCCCACCCATTGTTGGGACGGTCGGGGGATTGAACGCCGACCTGCATGAAGCGAGACCGTCGCTCTACCGTCCAGCCCAAGTGGTTGGGGCCACTGAGAGGAAGAACGGAAGTGAATTAGAATAAGGAACCGCTGATATATAGAACCCTTGTGGGGTTCAACAGGTGTGTGGCCTGCCAGGTTGGTCCAGCAGGCAGCAGCTCCCTCAGGTGTGTGGCCTGCCAGGGTTGGTCCAGCAGGCAGCAGTTCCCTCAGGTGTGTGGCCTGCCAGGGCTGGTCCAGCAGGCAGCAGCTCCCTCAGGTGTGTGGCCCCAATGGTCCACATATGTGGTCCTAATGGTCCACATACACACACCTGGTACACACACATGTGGTGGGGGTGTGTGGGGGGGTGTTCAGCCCTGCCCTAGGCCCACCACTCACCTCCCCAGATGACAAAGAGCAACAGTTTACAAGCAAACGAACGAAGTTTACAGTTTACCAATGAAGCCAAAGGTTGAGAAAAGATGTAACGGTTTCGTTTAAGGCCCTCCGTAACTGCGTGGTGAACACAGATCCTGTTCCATAGGAGAAAGTTCTTTCATATAACGGCTCGAAGACAAGGTTTAGAGACAATTCTCCATACAAAGACCCAAAGACCATTCCATCCACCCGCCAACCCCGCTGTTTATGAACGGTTTACACGCGACTCACAACTTCTGACGTTCGAACACTTCCGGAACACTTCACTGGTGTTCGAACCACATCGCTATAAATGCTTCACCCACGTACTACAAATACCAATAATCGCCAACAGAACCTAAACACCTAACCTAACCTATGTCTATATATGCACAATATACTAATATATTATAATATTAATTTATACTTGAGAAAATTCCCGTTTCGAATGAAGAGCATGTTCAAATTTATGAATGGGTCTGTGGGTCGACCGCTGGGTGGAATGGACTTGAGTCGAGGACGGGTTGTTAGAGATCAAATAGACCTTGTTAATATGTGTATTTTCCTCCTTACAGGTGAGTGGTGGCGCCCCTGGTGGCGGGGCTCAGTACTACTCAGTCTCTCACGCCACACTCCAGCGTGCACATCTCGTTAACACAGATGTGAGGTGAGGCACAACTAGGTGAGTACATCTGAGTGAGTACACACACACACACACACACACACACACACACACACACACACACACACACACACACACACACACACACACACACACACACACATGACATGAGTTACGAGGAAAGCCTGCGGGAAATGCACCTTACGACACTGGAAGACAGAAGAGTAAGGGGAGACATGCTCACAACCTACAAAATCCTCAGGGAATCAACCGGGTAAACAAGGATAAACTATTCAACACTGGTGGGACGCTAACAAGGGGACACAGGTGGAAACTGAGTACCCACATGAGCCACAGAGACGTTAGAGGGAATTTTTTCAGTATCAGAGTAGTTGACAAATGGAATGCATTAGGCAGTAATGTGGTGGAGGCTGACTCCATACACAGTTTCAAGTGTAGATATGATAGAGCCCAATAGACTCAGGAACCTGTACACCTGTTGATTGACGGTTGAGAGGCGGGACCAAAGAGCCAGAGCTCAACCCCCGCAAGCACAACTGGGAGGGAGGAGAGGACATAACCCAAACGGACCCAAGCCAAGGTTCGCATTGCAATAAAGTTGATCGCTGCATCATTTATTGAGCTCTAAATGGACACTCTGAAAACTGGTGGACACGTTGTGAGAGAAGCTGTGTACTGATTCCCTCTCATCATGAGAGCGAATCTTAACATCACTCCAAATATGACTAGTCTAATTTGAATTAATGCAGATAGGATTAAAGCAGATGATTAATACAAATAGGATTAGAGACAACAGGATCAGTAGAAATAGGATTAGAGACAACAGGATCAGTAGAAATAGGATTAGAGACAACAGGATCAGTAGAAATAGGATTAGAGACAACAGGATCAGTAGAAATAGGATTAGAGACAACAGGATCAGTAGAAATAGGATTAGAGACAACAGGATCAGTAGAAATAGGATTAGAGACAACAGGATCAGTAGAAATAGGATTAGAGACAACAGGATCAGTAGAAATAGGATTAGAGACAACAGGATCAGTAGAAATAGGATTAGAGACAACAGGATCAGTAGAAATAGGATTAGAGACAACAGGATCAGTAGAAATAGGATTAGAGACAACAGGATCAGTTGAAATAGGATTAGAGACAACAGGATCAGTAGAAATAGGATTAGAGACAACAGGATCAGTAGAAATAGGATTAGAGACAACAGGATCAGTAGAAATAGGATTAGAGACAACAGGATGAGTAGAAATAGGATTAGAGACAACAGGATGAGTAGAAATAGGATTAGAGACAACAGGATGAGTAGAAATAGGATTAGAGACAACAGGATCAGTAGAAATAGGATTAGAGACAACAGGATCAGTAGAAATAGGATTAGAGACAACAGGATCAGTAGAAATAGGATTAATAACATTAAATCAGTTCAAGTAAGATTAGTATAAACAGAATTAGCATAACTGTAAATAATTAATGTATATAGGCCTAGTGTAAATAGGAGCCAATAATCCAGACATGATAGGACATGTAGCGACTGTTGGGACACACAAGCTACTGCCCCAGCCATCACGGGAACGTTTGGGCTTGCTATGTTGTTGTTATAGATTCAGCTACTGGGAACAAGTTCCAAGTAGCACGGGCTATGGTGAGCCCGTAGTGGACTTACCTGGCACAGGAGCGGGGCAAGTAGCACGGGCTATGGTGAGCCCGTAGTGGACTTACCTGGCACAGGAGCGGGGCAAGTATCACGGGCTATGGTGAGCCCGTAGTGGACTTACCTGGCACAGGAGCGGGGCAAGTAGCACGTACTATGGTGAGCCCGTAGTGGACTTACCTGGCACAGGAGAGGGGCAAGTAGCACGGGCTATGGTGAGCCCGTAGTGGACTTACCTGGCACAGGAGCGGGGCAAGTAGCACGGGCTATGGTGAGCCCGTAGTGGACTTACCTGGCACAGGAGAGGGGCAAGTAGCACGGGCTATGGTGAGCCCGTAGTGGACTTACCAGGCACAGGAGCGGGGCAAGTAGCACGGGCTATGGTGAGCCCGTAGTGGACTTACCTGGCACAGGAGCGGGGCAAGTAGCACGGGCTATGGTGAGCCCGTAGTGGACTTACCTGGCACAGGAGCGGGGCAAGTAGCACGGGCTATGGTGAGCCCGTAGTGGACTTACCTGGCACAGGAGCGGGGCAAGTAGCACGGGCTATGGTGAGCCCGTAGTGGACTTACCTGGCACAGGAGCGGGGCAAGTAACACGGGCTATGGTGAGCCCGTAGTGGACTTACCTGGCACAGGAGCGGGGCAAGTAGCACGGGCTATGGTGAGCCTCGTGGACAGGAGATGTCTCCCGTAGGCTTGCTAAGATGCAATGATTGATGATTGATGAAGATTAACCCGCCACTAGAGGTGGCACGGGCATGAATAGCCCCGTAGTAAGGATGCAATATGGACCTATTGGCTCAGAAGTAAGGTGCTTCACCTTCACCTCATTCTCGGGTGTATCTCCAGCAGCAGGTGACTGTTGCCACTACGGGCTCACCATAGCCCGTGCTACTTGCCCCGCTCCTGTGCCGGGTAAGTTACGGGCTCACCATAGCCCGTGCTACTTGGAACTTGTTCCCAGTAGCTGAATCTATAACACCAACAACCAAACACAACATTCACTCCTCACATCTATATACCTCCTACGGGGTTATTCATGCCCATGCCACCTCTTGTGGTGCCTTAATCATCAACATCATCAACTGTTGATGATGTTGAAGATTAAGAGCCATTCCAACTCTGCCTTTGATAATGTTGACAAAGAGTCAGCTCACAGCTCTTAATGTCAGGCCAAGTGAACTTTGAAGAGTTAATTTTTCAACTTTTCAAGCTAAGAAAAATGTAAGAAAAATAGAGAAGATTTTCGTTAGCATGAGTGACCTCACTCACTCACTCACATTTAAATGTGTTTCACCTAATAGGCAGAATGCAGTACTCGGCTTACTATACAAAAGCCCGATTTGCCTAATAAGTCAAATTTTCCTTGAATTTGTATGTTTTTCTAATTTTATTTCTTATGAAATGATAGATAACAGGTATAAAGATACCTGTTATCTTTATATATATATTATATATTATAAAATATGTATTACTTTATTAAAAATAATGTAGTGCCAAGTAGTGCGTTCTGGCTGTTAAATACGACATATATATATATATATATATATATATATATATATATATATATATATATATATATATATATATATATATATGCGAACAAGCCTGAATGGTCACCGGGACTATATGCGAATGAAAATATATTATATAACTCTAGTGGTGTTAAGAGGACCCTTGGCCTCGGAGAAGAAAACAAGGAGCTTTCACATAGGTACTTTCAAGCAAGCACTGCTAAAAAAAATTAAAAACACAAAAAAATGCATGCAGCTTACTGAAAATATTGAATGCATTCAGTGTCACATATACTAGCAAGGAGGCCGCACTTAACAACCATTAA
>WNGS01167104.1:6156791-6167616 GCA_020271785.1 Procambarus virginalis | reverse complement strand
AATATAACTGTGGATAATTAGTGACTAATAACCCGGACGTAACAGCTGCTGGTTTAACCAAGTGATTAACCATCTTTACACACAGGAGTTGTGAACAACCTCATGTTACCCTAAAGTTAAGTCAGGGCCTCGTAGCATGACTGCTAACGACGGGTATAACATGCTCAAGGTCTCGTTAGCATGACTACAGTAGTCATCACAGGTGATGACTCACCTAGTGATGAACTCATCACAGGTGGACAAAGTTGGGGCAAAGTTTCTTTCTACCCTGATGCCCCTGGTACCTAGCAGTAAATAGGTACCTGGGAGTTAGTCAGCTGTCACGGGTCTGCTTCCTGGGTTGGGTTGGTTGTGTTTGTGTGTGGTGTGTGTGTGGTGTGTGTGTGTGTGTGGTGGTGGGGGTGGGGGGTGTGAAAAAAACAGTTAGTACAACAGTTGATTGACAGTTGAGAGGCGGGCCGAAAGGCCAAAGCTCAACCCTGTATACACAACTAGGTGAATACAACTAAGGTAAATACAGGTGGCTGTACAGTAGACAGAACAGGTGAGACTGTCTACAGGACAGGAAAGAATTTTGCCTCTAAAAACCTCTCATAACCAGCACATAAATAAAAGCCTCAGGAGAGACAGAGAACAAATGTCTGAAGCAAATGAGGGGAAAAAAGGCCTATTCTCCTATGGAAAACCCAGAGCTAAATCCAGTTTATTATTTGGGTCCAGCTTAAAGCTGCTGTGAGCTCCTTTTTGTTGACAATAATAGCGCTATTTGCATAATGTACTGAGGCATAGTCTTTGCTGCTTTGCTTGTCTTCCACTGGACCCGTGGACCATTGTATAGTGGTCCAGCAGCTGTGAGAGGCAGGGGGGGGGGGGACCCATGGGTGTGTGGTCCCTGTAGGCAGGGGGGAATCCCAGGACCATGGTATAGTGGGGTCCAGCAGCTGTGAGAGGCAGCAGGGGTCACCCAGGACCATGGTATATTGGTCCAGCAGCTGTGAGAGATCGGAGGATCACCCCTAGGAATGGATAGTGTGGCCGAGCAGCTGACTGGCAGGGGGTCACCCAGGCATATATAGTGGGTTCCAGCAGCTGTTGAGAGGCAGGGGGGGGTCACCCTGGACCATGGGTTAGTGTCAGCTAGTTTGTGTAGAGGCAGGGTGGTGTCACCCAGGTACCATGGTATAGTGGTCTCAGCAGCTGTGATAGAGGCAGGTGGGGTCCACCCAGTGACCCATAATGTGAGTATGTAGGGGGGGAAGTGGTCCAGCAGGCTGTGAGAGGCACTGGTGGGGTTCACTCCAGGACCATGGTATAGTGGGCCAGTCAGCTGTGGAGAGGCATGGGGGGGTCACCCTGCCGTACCATGGTATACGTGGTCTCAGTCAGCTGTTGAGAGTGGCTAGGGGGGTGGTCACAACAGGACCATAGTATAGTGGTCCAGCAGCTGTGAGAGGCCGGGGGGTCACCAGGACCATGGATTATAGTGTCCAGTGTGACAGAGGCAGGGGGGTGCAGCCAAGGACTATGGTAGTGGTCCACAGCTGTAGGCAGGGGTCCCAGGGACCATTGGTATAGTGGTCCAGCAGCTGTGGAGAGGGCAGGGTGGGTCCCAGGACATAGAGTGGTACCATCAGCTGTATGTGGGTTCCCATGACCATGGTATTGGTCCGCAGCTGTGAGAGGGCGGGGGGCACCCAGGACCATGGTATAGGGGTCCAGCAGCTGTGAGAGGCATTGGTTGTATGCGTATGTGGTCCATGCAGTGGGGGGGGGGACACCCAGGACCATGGTATAGTGGTCCAGCAGCTGTGAGAGACAGGGGGGTCACCCAGGGACCATGGTATAGTGGTCCCGCAGCTGTGAGAGGCAGGGGTGGGGGCTACCTCCAGGGACCTGGTATAGTTGTGACCAGCAGCATGTGGAGACTGTAGCTAGGGGGTTCACCCATGGACCATGGTATAGTGTTGCCAGCAGCTGTGAGAGGCAGGGGGGGTCACCCAGGACCATGTTATAGTGGACCAGGCAGCTCGTAGAAGATGGCAGGGGGGTCCCAGTGTCAGGCTAGGGACCATTTTTGTATATTGGTATCGCAGCTGTGAGAGGATGCATGGGGGGTCACCCTAGGAACCATGTTATATTGGTCCATGCGTCTGTGAGACGTGCAGGTGGGGTCACCCAGGACCATTGTATAGTGGTTTTCCAGCAAGATTATGTGAGAGGAGGTGTGTGGGGGTCATCCTCTTTGGACATGGTTATAGTGGCAGCGTTGTGAGAGGCAGGGGGTTTTGTACCCAGGACAATTTCTTATAGGGTTCCACAGCTGTGAGAGCAGGGGGTTCACCCAGGGACCATACTATAGGGCTACAACAGCCCTTGTGAGAGGCGGGGGTCAAACCCATGACCATGTTTAGTGGTACAGAAAGCTGTGAATCAAGGCAGGGGGGTCACCCAGCGTATCCATGTATAGTGGTCCAGCAGCCGTGAGAGGCAGGGGGTCACCCAGGGCCATGGTATAGTGGTCCAGCAGCTGTGAGAGGCAGGGGGGGTTAACCCAGGACCATTGTATAGTGGTCCAGCAGCTGTGAGAGGCAGGGGGGTGGTCACCCCCTCATAGGGGACCATGGTATAGTGGTCCAGCAGCTGTGAGAGTCAGGGGGGGTCACCAGGACCATATGATAGTGGTACAGCTATTGGCCACTGTGCAATTTATAAACACAGGATGTTGCAGAATATATTTAATACCTGTATTAGTGGGCTTTTGCAACCGTTTCTAAATATAAATGTGTGTGTAAGCCAGGAGGTCAATGGCTTGTATTAACAAACAGGAAGATACGCAGGTATGGACACCTGGAGGTCACCCAGTCTCTCAGTGTACTCTAAATTCTCTCTTACTCTCTTCAGCCCGCGGCGGCCATCGGGTGGCGCGCACCGGATGTGCGCGCCTCAGCGTCCCGCCAAAACGTGACGTCACTTCCTGCTACCTAGTCAGCGCCATCTTGGAACTGTCTTACAAACCTGCCACTATATCTGCCAATATGTGGTTGCCACTTTCAACTTCATCATTAAACGATTTCTTCCCACTTTTAATGCCTTGCCTGGGGGATTTACTGGTGAAGGTTTTGGAGTTCTTCTACTCCCCTAGTTCAGTCTTGAGGCGACTTTTATGTATTTTACTATAACAGGAATTGTTTGTAAATTGCTTTGAGGGTCCTCATTTGCAAATACCGACATTTGCAAGAAACGAGTATCCCTGGAAGTGAAACTATCGAGGGAGAGGCAGAAGCCATCAACGAACTATGATCAGCACTGGGAAGGGGTCAGGCTAAGGATATTTTTTCCTCTGTGATACTAATTGTTTTTAACCGACGGTTTATCCGCATTTATCTAGTTAACCTAGAATATATGAAGGGTTTGTTTTGTCCCGAGGGCGAGTTTATTTGGCAGCGCCACTCATCCTGTGAGTGGACACACCGCCATAGTGACAGTATTGGCAGCGCCACTCATCCTGTGAGTGGACACACCGCCATAGTGACAGTATTGGGCAGCGCCACTCATCCTGTGAGTGGACACACCGCCATAGTGACAGTATTGGGCAGCGCCACTCATCCTGTGAGTGGACACACCGCCATAGTGACAGTATTGGGCAGCGTCACTCATCCTGTGAGTGACACACCACCGCCATAGTGACAGTATTGGTATTATGATAATGATGTTGGTCGTCCGTCCTTCCTTTCGGACAACCAACCCAAAATCCCGTAGAATGTTTATTTTGACCAGGAGATCAGCCTGGGTGCTTCTGGCACTTGGAGAGGGGCTGAACGTCACACGTTTAGGGGATCGCTCCAATACTGACCTCGTTGTCACGTGCACACCCCCACTCGAGCCGCCGTGACTCCCCACTCTCCGTATTTGGTATGACCTCCCCAATCCCCCTTCCTCTTATTATTATTCTGTTCTACCCTGTCCACAGCTATGGTTCTTGGTTTTTCTCTCTCTCTCTCTTTCCTACCTTCTGGGAAGCCTCACTAGGACAAGGCAACATCGGCAAATGTGAATACATTTACTGGACAAGGCACATGGACAAAACACACACACGTATGATAATATGACTCCAACACACTATACTATATTGTGGTCAGGTTGCACTCCAATACCGTCACTACTGTCATCTGCCTATCAAGTGGTAGCCCAACTGCTGTCTCACCACTTATACCACCAACCTCACTAAGTAGGTCAAGTCTCATAAGACAATATTGCAACAATAATGATCAGTCAATCACTCTATCAGTCCTAGAACACATATGTAAGTCTCTGCAGGTAATCCAGCCTGTGGTTGTAACTCTATACTTCAGTATAAGTACTTCTTGGCACAAATGGTAATCAATCACCCACCTTTCACTGCGTCTTCCACGCTAATGACAACCAAACACTCCACCAACTCCCTACAAGTGGTCAATAAGAACTTCCTTTCCACATCTGGAAGTTCACTACCCTGACATCTTCAGGTTTTCCTAGAACCGTCTACCAGGGTCCTCCACAGCTCTCCCGGCTGCTACACCATGAAGTCTTCCTAGAGCAACAATGGTGCTTCACCACTGGTATCACAGAAGCATGTGAAACTTCATTCCACTGCTCCTCTTCTCACGGCTTGAGGTCCTGCTCCTCACTGTATGGCTGCTCCTCCACAGAGCTCAGTACCTTCCACAACCTTGGAGTCTCAACTACTCCCTCTCTGCTGGCTTCGAAGTTCTCAGCAACTCCTTCGAGGTCGAGGGCGCTTCCTGGCCGATGCTCGACAGGGCACTCACAAGTTGCCCAACGAAAATATTTCAGAGCGGCTTCACAACTCGTCCTGCCGTCCAGGACTTGACACCACAACGTTCCCAGCTTGATTCTACAGCTGAAACGTCTGCACACTTCCTTCCTCTCAAAGGTACATCAACTAGGGGTTCCTCTCTAACAAGAGCTCACACGGAGCGCGGCTTCCTCTCACGATGTCTGGTGCTCAAGTGCGGGTCAAAGCCCTCCAGAAAGCGAGCCTCACACTCCCAGCAAACTCTCCACACCTGGTGTCATCATTTACTCATATTCTTAACCACTGACCATACTCTTTAACTATCTGTCAAATTTACCCAATTATTTTACGTATGTATCTTCATGTCAATTTTTCTTTGACCTCCCAGTCAAGTCAGGCCAGATAGAATAATTCTCAAAGAGGAGACTCGTTTCTCAGCTACCTGGGATCATAACACTTGGGCAGCGTCAGGGGCCATGTTTCAGTACCCGCCTGGCGACCATTGGGGTGCATTATGAGGATATCCTCAAGAACACGAGAGGTAATAAAGTAAGTGCAAAGCTCCAGGTACCTCATGCAGGCAGGTGTGAAGAGTCGTGACCCAGCTGCTGATCACAGTGTTTACACAAGGTACAGCATGATAAACACCGGAGACACAATCACTTAGATTGTTAATGGAGATTTCAATTCGTCGATCGGCCGTCGGTCCCAAGATACGGGCGATCATACACACCTTGCTAGTATTTCCTTGGGCTTGTATTCGACGCGAGGGGATTGGATCACCTTAGGAGCTGCAAGGTAGGGTTTGGCAGGGGACTCCTGGCAGTGAGGTGTTGTTCATTGTGGTGTTTGTTGTATATTGTGTGTGTGTGTGCGCTCGCAGCAGCGGGGTGCACCTCACAGTGTATGGGTTCCGGGATGAGCGTTATACATCGCTGTGTATATACACAGTGAAGCAGGGGTACCACTCTTCGTGTATAATCACAAAGATGCAGGGTGTATATTTGTGAGTGATCGTATACCTATAAGCGGGGTATATCTTTCTCTGTTTATACTCCGATAAGAGTGTTATACCTCTGTGTATATATGCTCCGAGAATCGGAGCATATATACACCCTCTCCACGTAGGATACACCCCACAGAATACACACAAATATACACCTATTGAACGCGTGCTCTAGTGAATACAATTTGAGGGGCGTTTAGGAATACCAAGACCTCGAGGTGTGTATGTTAGACTGAGAACAGCAGGTCCCTCTCCACCTGGGCTGGACGGTAGAGCGACGGTCTCGCTTCATGCAGGTCGGCGTTCAATCCCCAACTGTCCTCAAGTGATAACGCACCATTCCTCCCCCCCCCAGTCCCATCCCAAATCCTGACCCCTTGGCTCTTTTCCTTGATAATTCCCACCCTCCCTCGCCTTCTTCCTCCCCAACCAGTCCCCAGCCTTGAAAAGCTTAGTTAAATATGCTCCAATATTCCGCTCGAGTGAGCGCAGGTCCGTGTTCGAACCCCCGGAAGATTAACTGGGCACCCTGCCGTGGTAAATGTGGGTAAGACTTACCATGAGCCGTAGGAAGGAAGAATGTTCTCAGCTTGCTAACAGGAGTCAGAAGTCGTCCACTCTACCCACCAGTGTTTACAAAACAAAATGAGCTTCGAGGCGTACCGAATCCTGGTCGAGACAGCTGTTGCCAGAAAGATTCTTGTGTTCCAACCTTGTGGTTGTCCTACTGGCCGCTTGTAACCAGACTCCTGCAGCAATATTTCATAGTAATGGGTTGTTATTTAACCCGCTCGTGCAGTGAGCTCAACGCTGCACATTGCTGATGAGCAAAGCAGTCACCCGTGCAATAACCGACCATTTTTGGCCAAGACACAATTTTTTTGTGTTGTTTTCGCATTGAGACAGCGGGCAATTTTTGTGTTTGAGTGAGAGTTACGACTCAGAGGGTGCCATTACTTTCCTCAGCTCCGGTGGAGTGAGTCATTGTTCCCCCAGCTCCTGTTGCTGCTCCTAATGGGCTGTTTATGGTGTAAGTAGCACCTCAGGTGTGAGGTCAAGTGGTGCGTGTGATGGGAGGCCAGGGGTGGCCCTGTGAGGACAGGTAGCACCTGTGGTGTACTGACGAGTAGCACCTGTGGTGTACTGACAAGTAGCACCTGTGGTGGGCTGACAAGTAGCACCTGTGGTGTACTGACAAGTAGCACCTGTGGTGTGCTGACGAGTAGCACCTGTGGTGTACTGACAAGTAGCACCTGTGGTGTACTGACAAATGCACCTGTGGTGGGCTGACGAGTAGCACCTGTGGTGTACTGACGAGTAGCACCTGTGGTGTGCTGACGAGTAGCACCTGTAGTGTACTGACAAGTAGCACCTGTGGTGTACTGACAAGTAGCACCTGTGGTGTACTGACAAGTAGCACCTGTGGTGTACTGACGAGTAGCACCTGTGGTGTACTGACGAGTAGCACCTGTGGTGTACTGACAAGTAGCACCTGTGGTGTGCTGACGAGTAGCACCTGTAGTGTACTGACAAGTAGCACCTGTGGTGTGCTGACAAGTAGCACCTGTGGTGTACTGACAAGTAGCACCTGTAGTGTACTGACAAGTAGCACCTGTGGTGTACTGACAAGTAGCACCTGTAGTGTACTGACAAGTAGCACCTGTGGTGTACTGACGAGTAGCACCTGTGGTGTACTGACAAGTAGCACCTGTGGTGTGCTGACGAGTAGCACCTGTAGTGTACTGACAAGTAGCACCTGTGGTGTGCTGACAAGTAGCACCTGTGGTGTACTGACAAGTAGCACCTGTGGTGTGCTGACGAGTAGCACCTGTAGTGTACTGACAAGTAGCACCTGTGGTGTGCTGACGAGTAGCACCTGTGGTGTACTGACAAGTAGCACCTGTGGTGTACTGACAAGTAGCACCTGTGGTGTACTGACAAGTAGCACCTGTGGTGTACTGACAAGTAGCACCTGTGGTGTACTGACAAGTAGCACCTGTGTTGTACTGACAAGTAGCACCTGTGGTGTACGTACAAGTAGCACCTGTGGTGTACGTACAAGTAGCACCTGTGGTGTACTGACAAGTAGCACCTGTGGTGTACTGACAAGTAGCACCCGTGGTGTACTGACAAGTAGCACCCGTGGTGTACTGACAAGTAGCACCCGTGGTGTACTGACAAGTAGCACCTGTGGTGTACTGACAAGTAGCACCTGTGGTGTACTGACAAGTAGCACCTGTGGTGTACTGACAAGTAGCACCTGTGGTGTACTGACAAGTAGCATCTGTGGTGTACTGACAAGTAGCACCTGTGGTGTACTGACAAGTAGCACCTGTGGTGTACTGACAAGTAGCACCCGTGGTGTACTGACAAGTAGCACCTGTGGTGTACTGACAAGTAGCACCCGTGGTGTACTGACAAGTAGCACCTGTGGTGTACTGACAAGTAGCACCCGTGGTGTACTGACAAGTAGCACCTGTGGTGTACTGACAAGTGCACCTGTGTGTACTGACAAGTAGCACCTGTGGTGTACTGACAAGTAGCACCTGTGGTGTACTGACAAGTAGCACCCGTGGTGTACTGACGATCTTCAGGACTCGACCAGACTCCTGGATCTTGAACAAATTTCAGGGCATGTTACTGAGTTACAGGGTCGTAACTCATCATTTATGAGGAGTTGGGTGTTAGCTTCACGTCTGAGTCACCCTATCATTGGTCACTCATGCTGTGAGTGACCGGCCCCGCTGGCCTATCTCAAGCTGTATCTAAGCTCTCAGCTTAGATTTGAAACACAATTCTTTCCGTCTTGTGCTTAAGCTTTTCGTTATTGAAATTGATTTCAAAATGCAATTTGGAGAAGATAAAGGCATAGATCCGTTCGTGTGGTGTCTGGGGGGGAGGGGGAGGGGGGACATTGTCCTGGGGGTGTGGTGTCTGGGGGAGGGGGAGGGGGGACATTGTCCTGGGGTGTGGTGTCTGGGGCCGGGGGAGGGGGTGGACATTGTCCTGGGGTGTGGTGTCTGGGGCCGGGGGGGAGGGTGGACATTGTCCTGGGGTGTGGTGTCTGGGGCCGGGGGGGGGGGGGTGGACATTGTCCTGGGGTGTGGTGTCTGGGGCCGGGGGGTGGACATTGTCCTGGGGTGTGGTGTCTGGGGCCGGGGGGGGGGGTGGACATTGTCCTGGGGTGTGGTGTCTGGGGCCGGGGGGGGGTGGACATTGTCCTGGGGGTGTGGTGTCTGGGGCCGGGGGGGGGTGGACATTGTCCTGGGGGTGTGGTGTCTGGGGCCGGGGGGGGGGGGGTGGACATTGTCCTGGGGTGTGTTGGTGTTGGGGCCGGGGGGGGTGGACATTGTCCTGGGTGTGGTGTCTGGGGCCGGGGGTGGTGGACATTGTCCTGGGGGTGTGGTGTCTGGGGCCGGGGGTGGTGGACATTGTCCTGGGGGTGTGGTGTCTGGGGCCGGGGGGGGGGTGGACATTGTCCTGGGGGTGTGGTGTCTGGGGCCGGGGGGGGTGGACATTGTCCTGGGGTGTGGTGTTTGGGGCCGGGGGGGGTGGACATTGTCCTGGGGTGTGGTGTCTGGGGCCGGGGGGGGGGTGGACATTGTCCTGGGGTGTGGTGTCTGGGCGGGGGGGTGGACATTGTCCTGGGGTGTGGTGTCTGGGGCCGGGAGGGGGGTGGACATTGTCCTGGGGGTGTGGTGTCTGGGGCCGGGGGGGGGTGGACATTGTCCTGGGGGTGTGGTGTCTGGGGCCGGGGGGGGGGGTGGGTGGACATTGTCCTGGGAGTGTGGTGTCTGGGGCTGGGGGGGGAGGGGTGGACATTGTCCTGGGGGTGTGGTGTCTGGGGCCGGGGGGGGGGTGGACATTGTCCTGGGGGTGTGGTGTCTGGGGCCGGGGGGGTGGACATTGTCCTGGGGGTGTGGTGTCTGGGGCCGGGGGGGGGTGGACATTGTCCTGGGGGTGTGGTGTCTGGGGCCGGGGGGGGGGGTGGACATTGTCCTGGGGGTGTGGTGTCTGGGGCCGGGGGGTGGACATTGTCCTGGGGGTGTGGTGTCTGGGGCCGGGGGGGGGGGTGGGTGGACATTGTCCTGGGGGTGTGGTGTCTGGGGCCGGGGGGGGGAGGGGGGACATTGTCCTGGGGGTGTGGTGTCTGGGGCGGGGGGGGGTGCGACATTGTCCTGGGGTTGTGGGTTTGTCTGGGGGGAGCGGGAGGGGTGGGACATTGTCTGGGGGGGTGTGTGTGTGTTCTGGGGCCGGGGGGGGGGTGGTGGCAATTTACCTGGGGGTGTTTCTGGGGCTAAAGGGGGGGGGGGTGCGGGGACATTGTCCTGGGGGTTGTGGGTCTGGGGCCGGGGGGGGGGGGGTGGACATTGTCCTGTGGGTGTGGCGGTCTGGGGCCGGGTGGGGGGTGGACATTGTCCTGGGGTGTGGTGTCTGGGGCCGGGGGGGGTGGACATTGTCCTGGGGGTGTGGTGTCTGGGGCCGGGGGGGGTGGACATTGTCCTGGGGTGTGGTGTCTGGGGCCGGGGGGGGGGGGTGGACATTGTCCTGGGGGTGTGGTGTCTGGGGGAGGGGGGGGGGGGTGGACATTGTCCTGGGGTGTGGTGTCTGGGGCCGGGGGGTGGACATTGTCCTGGGGGTGTGGTGTCTGGGGCCGGGGGGGGGGGGGGGACATTGTCCTGGGGTGTGGTGTCTGGGGCCGGGGGGGGTGGACATTGTCCTGGGGTGTGGTGTCTGGGGCCGGGGGGGGTGGACATTGTCCTGGGGGTGTGGTGTCTGGGGCCGGGGGGGGGGGTGGACATTGTCCTGGGGTGTGGTGTCTGGGGCCGGGGGGGGGGTGGACATTGTCCTGGGGGTGTGGTGTCTGGGGCCGGGGGGGGTGGACATTGTCCTGGGGGTGTGGTGTCTGGGGCCGGGGGGGGGGGGTGGACATTGTCCTGGGGGTGTGGTGTCTGGGGCCGGGGGGGGGGGTGGACATTGTCCTGGGGGTGTGGTGTCTGGGGGAGGGGGGTGGACATTGTCCT
>WNGS01167104.1:6122333-6135044 GCA_020271785.1 Procambarus virginalis | reverse complement strand
AAATGCAGTTTGCAGCCCTAACAGAAACTCACACAAAGGACTACCATGATGGTGAAATATGGATCTCGGAGTACAATCTTTTCAGATGTGATAGGAAACACCGGCTTCAGGGTGGGGTCAGCCTATACATCAAGACACACTCATCTGTACTGAGCTGCTAAACACCTCAAATGATATGGTGGAAGTGCGATAATCAAAATAGAGATCCTAAATGTAGTTATTGTCTTGTATATAAGTCACCGGAGGCAAACCCTCAGCAGTTTAAAGACCAACTAATGAAAGTAGAACACTGCTTGGAAAACCTCACAAATCCAGCTCCGAACATCATCCTGCTTGGGGACTTCAACCTACGGCACCTGAAATGGAAGCACCTGGCTAATACAGTAATATCAGAAAGAATACCAGGAAGTAGCCTTAATGAACAGGCACATGCAAATGACCTGCTACGGATGTGCGACAGGTTTGCCTTAAACCAGCAAATAGTAGAAACCAACAGGAAGGAGAACACGCTGGACCTCATTTTCACTAATAATGATGAATTGATCAGGAACATAATGATTACAAATACCTGTTACTCAGATCACAACTTAATTGAAGTTATGACAACCATGGGGAATAGACCTTCAAAACCAGTCCAGATTCCCGGTGGAGGAGATTTCAGCAAATTCAACTTCAATAATAAACAGATAAACTGGGAGCAAATAAACCAGGACTTCACAGAAATAAACTGGGAAGAACAGCTAGAAATGCGAACCTGAACCAGTGCCTGGAAAAAATAAGCTCAGTAGCACTAGAAATATGTACAAACCGCATCCCCCTAAGAAAAAGAGAAGAGATGCAGATTGGAACGAGAACGTCGTTCCCTATATAGCGAAGAAAACGAATCGCGGTACAACTTGAGAGTCGCACCCTATCTCAGGAACGGCGAAGAAGGTTAGGTAGCGAAATAGGAAAAATTGAACTCAAGCTACAAGAATCATACAAAACGCAGGAGAGGGAAAGAGAGCAAAAGGCCATCAGTGAAATAGAGAGAAACCGAAATATTTTTTCTCCTATGCAAAATCAAGATCAAAAACCACATCTAGTATCGGGCCCCTGCGAAAGGAAGATGGAACTTTCACCGATGACAACAAAGAAATGAGCGAGCTACTGAGGAAGCAATACGACTCTGTCTTCAGCGAGCCATTAAACGCACTAAAGATCGATAACCCAAATGAATTTTTCATGGATATGATACCAACATCAAATCATATATCAGACGTCACCCTATCCCCACTGGATTTTGAAGAAGCCATAAACAGTATGCCTATGCACTCCGCACCAGGCCCGGATTCTTGGAACTCCATATTCATCAAGAACTGTAAAAAACCACTATCGCAGGCCCTTCACATTCTGTGGAGACAAAGCCTAGATACTGGCGTTATTCCTGATATACTAAAAACAGCAGAGATAGCACCACTTCATAAAGGAGGAAATAAGGCAGAGGCAAAAAATTACAGACCGATAGCACTAACATCGCACATCATAAAAATTTTTGAGAGAGTGCTAAGAAGTAAGATCACAAAATACATGGAATCACAGCATCTCCATAACCCCGGACAACATGGTTTCAGAACAGGGCGCTCTTGCCTGTCGCAGTTGCTGGACCACTATGATATGGCATTAGATGCTATGGAAGACAAACAAAACGCTGATGTAATTTACACAGATTTTGCAAAAGCTTTTGATAAATGTGACCATGGTGTTATTGCCCATAAAATGCGCTCAAAAGGAATTACCGGAAAAGTAGGCAGATGGATCTACAATTTCCTGACCAACAGAACCCAATGTGTAATAGTCAACAAAATAAAATCCAACCCGTCAACCGTTAAGAGCTCAGTCCCCCAGGGTACTGTGCTTGCTCCAGTACTTTTTCTCATCCTTATATCGGACATAGACAAGAACACAACCTATAGCACTGTATCATCCTTTGCAGATGACACTAGGATCTTCATGAGAGTAGGCAACATAGAGGACACGGCGAACCTCCAGTCAGATGTAGATCAGGTCTTTCTATGGGCTACAGAAAATAATATGGTGTTTAACGAAGACAAGTTCCAGCTCATGCGCTATGGAAAAAATGAAAATATAAAAACTGAAACCACGTACAAAACTCAGGCAAATCATAACATAGAACGAAAAGGCAATGTAAAGGATCTGGGTGTACTCATGTCGGAAGACCTTACCTTTAAAGAACACAATAAAGTAGCCGTCACAACTGCAAGAAAAATGACAGGTTGGATAACAAGAACTTTTCACACTAGAGATGCTATACCGATGATGACACTTTTCAAAACGCTTGTGCTCTCTAGAGTGGAGTACTGCTGCACAATGACAGCCCCTTTCACTGCGGGTGAAATTGCTGACCTGGAGAGCGTGCAGAGTCCTTTACTGCTAGAATCCACTCGGTAAAACATCTAAACTATTGGGACCGACTAAAGAGCCTAAATCTGTATTCCCTTGAGCGCAGGCGGGAGAGATACATAATAATTTACACGTGGAAAATATTAGAGGGGCTGGTCCCAAACCTGCACACAGAAATAACATCACATGAGACCAGAAGACATGGCAGGATGTGCAGAATACCCCCGTTGAAAAGCAGAGGTGCAACTGGTACTCTGAGAGAGAACTCTATCAACATCAGAGGCCCGAGACTGTTCAACACGCTTCCACTACACATAAGGGACATAACTGGCAAACCCCTCACAGTGTTCAAGAGAGAACTGGATAAGCACCTCCAAAGGATACCTGATCAACCAGGCTGTGACTCATACGTCAGGCTGCGAGCAGCCGCGTCCAACAGCCTGGTTGATCAGTCCAGCAACCAGGAGGCCTGGTCGATGACCGGGCCGCGGGGACGATAAGCCCCGGAAGCACCTCAAGGTATCCTCAAGGTATGGCGGTGTGTCCACTCACAGGATGAGTGGCGCTGCCCAATACTGTCACTATGGCGGTGTGTCCACTCACAGGATGAGTGGCGCTGCCCAATACTGTCACTATAGTGGTGTGTCCACTCACAGGATGAGTGGCGCTGCCCAATACTGTCACTATGGCGGTGTGTCCACTCACAGGATGAGTGACGCTGCCCAATACTGTCACTATGGCGGTGTGTCCACTCACAGGATGAGTGACGCTGCCCAATACTGTCACTATGGCGGTGTGTCCACTCACAGGATGAGTGACGCTGCCCAATACTGTCACTATGGCGGTGTGTCCACTCACAGGATGAGTGGCGCTGCCCAATACTGTCACTATGGCGGTGTGTCCACTCACAGGATGAGTGACGCTGCCCAATACTGTCACTATGGCGATGTGTCCACTCACAGGATGAGTGACGCTGCCCAATACTGTCACTATGGCGGTGTGTCCACTCACAGGATGAGTGACGCTGCCCAATACTGTCACTATGGCGGTGTGTCCACTCACAGGATGAGTGACGCTGCCCAATACTGTCACTATGGCGGTGTGTCCACTCACAGGATGAGTGACGCTGCCCAATACTGTCACTATGGCTGTGTGTCCACTCACAGGATGAGTGGCGCTGCCCAATACTGTCACTATGGCTGTGTGTCCACTCACAGGATGAGTGACGCTGCCCAATACTGTCACTATGGTGGTGTGTCCACTCACAGGATGAGTGGCGCTGCCCAATACTGTCACTATGGCTGTGTGTCCACTCACAGGATGAGTGACGCTGCCCAATACTGTCACTATGGCTGTGTGTCCACTCACAGGATGAGTGGCGTTGCCCAATACTGTCACTATGGCGGTGTGTCCACTCACAGGATGAGTGACGCTGCCCAATACTGTCACTATGGCTGTGTGTCCACTCACAGGATGAGTGGCGCTGCCCAATACTGTCACTATGGCTGTGTGTCCACTCACAGGATGAGTGGCGCTGCCCAATACTGTCACTATGGCTGTGTGTCCACTCACAGGATGAGTGACGCTGCCCAATACTGTCACTATGGCTGTGTGTCCACTCACAGGATGAGTGACGCTGCCCAATACTGTCACTATGGCTGTGTGTCCACTCACAGGATGAGTGACGCTGCCCAATACTGTCACTATGGTGGTGTGTCCACTCACAGGATGAGTGGCGCTGCCCAATACTGTCACTATGGCGGTGTGTCCACTCACAGGATGAGTGGCGCTGCCCAATACTGTCACTATGGTGGTGTGTCCACTCACAGGATGAGTGACGCTGCCCAATACTGTCACTATGGTGGTGTGTCCACTCACAGGATGAGTGACGCTGCCCAATACTGTCACTATGGCGGTGTGTCCACTCACAGGATGAGTGGCGCTGTCCAATACTGTCACAATGGCTGTGTGTCCACTCACAAGATGAGTGGCGCTGCCCAATACTGTCACTATGGCGGTGTGTCCACTCACAGGATGAGTGGCGCTGCCCAATACTGTCACTATGGCGGTGTGTCCACTCACATGATGAGTGACGCTCCAGCAAACTCAACCTTCTAGTCAACCCACCAATAGAGGGCCACAGAGGGCCAGAGAGCCACAACAGAGGAGTCAAGAGAGCAGGAGGCGTTGACCTCCCTCCCAAGGGACCAGAAGCCATCTGGTGGCACTCTAAGAAAACAATTGGCACTTGTCTTGGCAGCGGCCGTTAGCAGAGGCTGTGTGTCGCGGCTGTCTCTCTCTCACAAGGTATACACCCCACACACACATACACAGAGATACAAGCTATACAAGAACAAGGTATACATGATACAATGTATACAAGATACAAGGTATACAAGATACAAGGTATACAAAATACAAGGTATACAAGATTCAAGGTATACAAGATTCAAGGTATACATGATACAAGGTATACATAATACAAGGTATACAAGATACAAGGTATACATGATACAAGGTATACATGATACAAGGTATACATAATACAAGGTATACAAGATACAAGGTATACATGATACAAGGTATACATGATACAAGGTATACAGAGAAACAAGGTATACATGATACAAGGTATACATAATACAAGGTATACAAGATACAAGGTATACATGATACAAGGTATACATAATACAAGGTATACAGAGATACAAGGTATACAGAGATACAAGGTATACATGATACAAGGTATACATGATACAAGGTATACATGATACAAGGTATACATGATACAAGGTATACATGATACAAGGTATACATAATACAAGCTATACAAGATACAAGGTATACATGATACAAGGTATACATGATACAAGGTATACAGAGATACAAGGTATACATGATACAAGGTATACATGATACAAGGTATACAAAATACAAGGTATACAGAGATACAAGGTATACAGAGATACAAGGTATACATGATACAAGGTATACAAGATACAAGGTATACATGATACAAGGTATACATGATACAAGGTATACAAGATACAAGGTATACATGATACAAGGTATACATAATACAAGGTATACAAGATTCAAGGTATACAAGATACAAGGTATACATGATACAAGGTATACATAATACAAGGTATACATAATACAAGGTATACAAGAGTCAAGGTATACAAGATACAAGGTATACATGATACAAGGTATACATAATACAAGGTATACATGATACAAGGTATACAAGATACAAGGTATACATGATACAAGGTATACATGATACAAGGTATACATAATACAAGGTATACATGATACAAGGTATACAAGATACAAGGTATACAAGATATAAGGTATACAAGATACAAGGTATACAAGATACAAGGTATACAGAGATACAAGGTATACAGAGATACAAGGTATACATGATACAAGGTATACATGATACAAGGTATACAAGATACAAGGTATACAGAGATACAAGGTATACATGATACAAGGTATACATGATACAAGGTATACAAGATACAAGGTATACATGATACAAGGTATACATGATACAAGGTATACAAGATACAAGGTATACAAGATACAAGGTATACATGATACAAGGTATACAAGATACAAGGTATACAAGATACAAGGTATACATGATACAAGGTATACAAGATACAAGGTATACAAGATACAAGGTATACAGAGATACAAGGTATACATGATACAAGGTATACATGATACAAGGTATACAAGATACAAGGTATACAAGATACAAGGTATACAGAGATACAAGGTATACATGATACAAGGTATACAAGATACAAGGTATACAGAGATACAAGGTATACATGATACAAGGTATACAAGATACAAGGTATACATGATACAAGGTATACATGATAAAAGGTATACAAGATACAAGGTATACATGATACAAGGTATACATGATACAAGGTATACAAGATACAAGGTATACATGAAACAAGGTATACATGATACAAGGTATACAAGATACAAGGTATACAGAGATACAAGGTATACATGATACAAGGTATACATGATACAAGGTATACATGATACAAGGTATACATGATACAAGGTATACATGATACACAGGTATACAGAGATACAAGGTATACATGATACAAGGTATACATGATACAAGGTATACAGAGATATAAGGTATACAAGATACAAGGTATACATGATACAAGGTATACATGATACAAGGTATACATGATACAAGGTATACAAGATACAAGGTATACAAGATACAAGGTATACAGAGATACAAGGTATACATGATACAAGGTATACAAGATACAAGGTATACAGAGATGCAAGGTATACAAGATACAAGGTAACAAAATACAAGGTATACAAGATACAAGGTATACATGATACAAGGTTACAAGATACAAGGTATACAAGATACAAGGTATACATGATACAAGGTATACATGATGCAAGGTATACATGATACAAGGTATACAAGATACAGGTATACAAGATACAAGGTATACATGATACAAGGTATACATGATACAAGGTATACATGATACAAGGTATACAAGATACAAGCAATACAAGATAAGGTATACATGATACAAGGTATACAAGATACAAGGTATACATGATACAAGGTATACAAGATACAAGGTATACAAAGATAAGCTGTAGTCAAGGAGCGTCACCAGCGGTCCCCCAGGCGTCCCCCAGCGTCCCCAGCGTCCCCCCAGCGTCACCCAGCGTCACCAGCGTCACCCAGCGTCTCCAGCGTCCCCCAGCGTCACCCAGCGTCACCCAGCGTCACCCAGCGTCACCCAGCGTCACCCAGCGTCACCCAGCGTCCCCCAGCGTCACCCAGCGTCACCCAGCGTCCCCCAACGTCCCCCAGCGTCCCCAGCGTCCCCCAGCGTCACCCAGCGTCCCCCAGCGCCCCAGCTCACCCGCGTCACCCAGCGTCCCCCAGCGTCACCCAGCGTCCCCAGCGTCACCCAGCGTCACCCAGCGTCCCCAGCGTCCCCCAGCGTCACCCAGCGTCCCCAGCGTCCCCAGCGTCACCCAGCGTTCCCCAGCGTCACCCAGCGTCACCCAGCGTCCCCCAGCGTCACCCAGCGTCACCCAGCGTCACCCAGCGTCACCCAGCGTCACCCAGCGTCCCCTCAGCGTCCCCCAGCGTCCCCAGCGTCACCCAACGTCCCCCAGCGTCCCCAGCGTCCCCCAGCGTCACCCAACGTCCCCCCAACGTCACCCAACGTCCCTTAACGTCCCCCAGCGTCACCCAGCGTCCCCAGCGTCCCCCAGCGTCCTCCAGCTTCCCCCAACGTCCCCCAGCGTCCCCCAGCGTCACCCAACGTACCCCAGCGTCACCCAACGTACCCCAGCGTCCTCCAGCGTCCCCCAGCGTCCCGCAGCGTCCCCCAGCGTCCCCACGTCACCCAACGTCCCCCAGCGTCCCCCAACGTCCCCCAACGTCCCCCAACGTCCCCCAGCGTCACCCAACGTACCCCAGCGTCCTCCAGCGTCCCCCAGCTGCCCCCAGCGTCCTCCAGCCACCCCCCAACGTCCCCCAGCGTCACCCAACGTCCCCAGCGTCCCTCCAGCGTCCCCCCAGCGTCCCCCAGCGTCCCCCAGCGTCCTCCAGCGTCCCCCAGCGTCCCCAGCGTCCCCCAGCTGTCAGCCACCAGGGCTCAGCTGGGGTTTACAGCTGCGGCCTGTGATCCAGGTTGGCTCAGTAGCTACCAGCAGCAGCTCCAGCGGCCTTGTGTTCCTGTACTGGAACACTGGTGTACTGGAACACTGGTGTACTGGAACACTGGTGTACTGGAACACTGCTGTACTGGAACACTGCTGTACTGGAACACCTGCTGTACTGGAACACCTGCTGTACTGGACACTGCTGTACTGGAACACTGCTGTACTGGAACACTGGTTGTACTGGAACACTGCTGTACTGGAACACTGCTGTACTGGAACACTGCTGTACTGGAACACTGCTGTACTGGAACACTGCTGTACTGGAACAACTGCTGTACTGGAACACTGGTGTACTGGAACACTGCTGTACTGGAACACTGGTGTACTGGAACACTGCTGTACTGGAACACTGGTGTACTGGAACACTCTGTGAACTGTACTGGAACACTGCTGTACTGGAACACTGCTGTACTGGAACACTGCTGTACTGAACACTCTGTACTGGAACACTGCTGTACTGGAACACTGCTGTACTGGAACACCGCTGTACTGGAACACTACTGTACTGGAACATACTGTACTGGAACACTGCTGTACTGGAACACTACTGTACTGGAACACTGCTGTACTGGAACACCGCTGTACTGGAACACTACTGTACTGGAACACTGCTGTACTGTGAACATACTGTACTGGAACACTACTGTACTGGAACACTGCTGTACTGGAACACTACTGTACTGGAACACTACTGTACTGGAACACTGCTGTACTGGAACATTGCTGTACTGGAACATTGCTGTACTGGAACACCGCTGTACTGGAACACTACTGTACTGGAACACTGCTGTACTGGAACACCGCTGTACTGGAACACTACTGTACTGGAACACTACTGTACTGGAACACTGCTGTACTGGAACACTACTGTACTGGAACACTGCTGTACTGAAACACTACTGTACTGGAACACTACTGTACTGGAACACTGCTGTACTGGAACACTACTGTACTGGAACACTGCTGTACTGGAACACTACTGTACTGGAACACTGCTGTACTGGAACACTGCGGTACTGGAACACTGCTGTACTGAAACACTACTGTACTGGAACACTACTGTACTGGAACATACTGTACTGGAACACTACTGTACTGGAACACTGCTGTACTGGAACACTATGTACTGGAACACTACTGTACTGGAACATACTGTACTGGAACACTACTGTACTGGAACACTACTGTACTGGAACACTGCTGTACTGGAACACCGCTGTACTGGAACACTACTGTACTGGAACACTACTGTACTGGAACATTGCTGTACTGGAACACTACTGTACTGGAACACTACTGTACTGGAACACTGCTGTACTGGAACACTACTGTACTGGAACACTATGTACTGGAACACTGCTGTACTGGAACACTATGTACTGGAACACTACTGTACTGGAACACTACTGTACTGGAACACTACTGTACTGGAACACTACTGTACTGGAACACTGCTGTACTGGAACACCGCTGTACTGGAACACTACTGTACTGTAACACTACTGTACTGGAACATTGCTGTACTGGAACACTACTGTACTGGAACACTACTGTACTGGAACACTGCTGTACTGGAACACTACTGTACTGGAACACTACTGTACTGGAACACTGCTGTACTGAACACTACTGTACTGGAACACTACTGTACTGGACACTACTGTACTGGAACACTGCTGTACTGGAACACCGCTGTACTGGAACACTACTGTACTGAACACTACTGTACTGGAACACTACTGTACTGGAACACTACTGTACTGGACACTACTGTACTGGAACACTGCTGTACTGGAACACTGTGTACTGGAACACTACTGTACTGGAACACTACTGTACTGGAACAGATCTGTACTGGACCACTACTGTACTGGAACACTACTGTACTGGAACACTACGGTACTGGAACACTACTGTACTGGAACACTGCTGTACTGGAACACTGCTGTACTGGAACACTGCTGTACTGGAACACTGGTGTACTGGAACACTGCTGT
This sequence comes from Procambarus virginalis, assembly GCA_020271785.1. Taxonomy (NCBI): domain Eukaryota; kingdom Metazoa; phylum Arthropoda; class Malacostraca; order Decapoda; family Cambaridae; genus Procambarus; species Procambarus virginalis. The sequence continues at coordinate 6,124,884 of WNGS01167104.1, read as the reverse complement.
ACTGGAACACGCTGTACTGGAACACTACTGTACTGGAACACCTGCTGTACTGGAACACTGCTGTGCTGGAACACTGTGTACTGGAAACTACTGTACTGGAACACTGCTGTACTGGAACACTGCTGTACTGGAACACCGCTGTACTGGAACACTACTGTACTGGAACACTGCTGTACTGGAACACTAGTGTACTGGAACACTACTGTACTGGAACACTGCTGTCTGGAACACTGCTGTACTGGAACATTGCTGTACTGGAACACCGCTGTACTGGAACACTACTGTACTGGAACACTCTGTACTGGAACACTGCTGTACTGGAACACGCTGTACTGGAACACTACTGTACTGGAACACTGCTGTACTGGAACACTACTGTACTGGAACACGCTGTACTGGAACACTACTGTGCTGGAACACTTCTGTACTGGAACACTACTGTACTGGAACACGCTGTACTGGAACACTACTGTACCGGAACAACACTGTACCGGAACAACACTGTACCGGAACAACACTGTACCGGAACACCACTGTTACCAGAACAACACTGTACCAGAACACCACTGTACCGGAACACCACTGTACCGGAACACCACTTTACCGGAACACCACTGTACCGGAACACCACTGTACCGGAACACCACTTACCGAACACCACTGTACCGGAAACACCACGTACCGGAACACCACTGTACGGAAGACCACTGTACCGGAACAACACTCTGTACCGGAACACACTGTACCGGAACACCACTGTACCGGAAGACCACTGTACCGGAAGACCACTGTACCGGAACACCACTGTACCGGAAGACCACTGTACCGGAACACCACTGTACCGGAACACACCATGTACCGGAAGACCACTGTACCGGAAGACCACTGTACCGGAACACCACTTACCGGAACACCACTGTACCGGAAGACCACTGTACCGGAACACCACTGTACCGGAACACCACTGTACCGGAACACCACTGTACAGGAACACCACTGTACCGGAACACCACTGTACTGAACACCCACTGTACTGGAACACCACTGTACCGGAACACCACTGTGACCGGAACAACACTTGTACCGGAACAACACTGTACCGGAACAACACTGTACCGGAACACCACTGTACCGAGAACACCACTGTACTGGAACAACCAACTGTACCGGAACAACACTGTACCGGAACACACACTGTACCGAACACCACTGTACCGGAACACCACTGTACCGGAACACCACTGTACCGGAACACCACTGTACCGGAACACCACTGTCACAGGAAACCACTGCTACCGGAACACCACGGTACGGAACACCACTGTACAGGAACACCACTGTACCGGAACACCACTGTACCGGAACAACACTGTACCGGAACAACACTGTACCGGAACAACACTGTACCAGAACACCACTGTACCGGAACACCACTGTAAGACCACCACTGTACCGGAACACCACTGTACCGGAACAGCCACTTACCGGAACACCACTGTACCAGAACACCCACTGTACCATAACACCACTGTACCGGAACCCCACTGTTACCCGGAACACCACTGTACCGGACACCACTGTACCGGAACACCACTGTACCGGAAAACACTGTACCGGAAACAACACTGATTACCGGAACACCACTGTACCGGAACCACGTACCGGAAACCATGTACCGGAACACACACTGTACCGGAACACCACTGTACCGGAACAACCACTGTACCGGAACACCACTGTACCGGAACACACTGTACCGGAACACACAATGTACCGGAACAACACTGTACCGGAACACCACTGTACCGGAACACCACTTACCGGACACACACTGTACCGGAACACCACTTTACCGGAACACCCACTGTACCAGAACACCAACTGTACCGAACACCACTGTACCGGAACACCATGTGACCGGTAATACCTCGCTGTAGCGTGTGTTTGATACCACGACGTCGCCTGAGAAATGCGGACCACTGTGAGAGGACAATGGCTTAGAAGCGCCTCGAGACACGATCTGGCAAGTTGCAAGACATGTGTCTGGAAGCCAACTGAAGAATGCAACTTTTGCTGCCTCACAGCCAGTTCCGTTGCATGGCTGCAACGTGGCGGGAGGTTGTGACTTCGTCATGTCTCTCCTGTTGGTTAACAATGGTTCTGTCTGCTGGGTTACGTCTTCAATTTGTTACTAGGATGTAAGGCTTGTGGGAAAGGTTTGGGAGAGTGTGCCCATGTGGCTATCTGACTGGTAGGCAGAGTTGTGGCTACTCTGGCCACCGACGGGCTGGTCCAGAGTGTGGCCCAAGCTGGCACCTGACGGGCTGGCAGAGTGTGGCCAAGTCTGGCCACCTGACGGGCTGGCCAGAGTGTGGTCCCAAGCTGGCCACCTGACGGGCTGGCCAGAGTGTGGTCCAAGCTGGCCACCTGACGGGGCTGGCCAGAGTGTTGCCCAAGCTGGCCAGAGAGTGTGGCCCTTGCTGGCCGCATGACGGTTTGGCCAGAGAGCACAACACCTAGCACCTTACTAGGTGAGTACAATAGAATCATA
>WNGS01167104.1:6077068-6107671 GCA_020271785.1 Procambarus virginalis | reverse complement strand
ATCTCTCTCTCGTGCATAGTTCTCATTTATCTCTCAATGATCAACACAGCTCTCATCACATCTTTATGTATTCAGATTATCCTACCTGATCAAACTGTACAAATGGTCATTACAAAAACCTACAGAAGTTTTCTTAGATCAGCTCCAGATCAACAAACTCGGCTGATGCCATATGGAGCCTTCAGGCTAGGTCACGACCTTGTGCCTGGAGAAAGATACACCGCAAACTTGCATGACCTTGTACTGTACCTGGAGAATGGCACACCCCAGACTAGGTCATCACCTTGTGACTAGACTAGTCGGCATAATAGTATTCCTAATATTCTGGGCAAGATGTCTCCCTGTGGACCTCTACTTTTGCACCAGTGGTAGCCAAAACGTTTTTCCCGTGTACTAGTACTGGGCAAGACTATTACTATGCGAGAGGAAAGGCTTCTTGCCCACAATCTTTGTTTTGGGGAAATATTTTGCCAACCTCTAGTATAGAACAAGGCACTTTGCCAACTACTACTGTAGCCTACCATTGGTATAGGGCAAGGCATTTTACCCACCACTAGTGTAGAGCACAGCACCTTACTAACCACTAGTGTAGAGCACGGCACCTTACCCACCACCAGTGTAGAGTACGGCACCTTACCATACACAAGTGGTGGGAAAGATGTCTACTTATGGTTTCCACTGTAAAGGAGAGTAAGCCTTTTAGCATTTTGCCCACTGCTCAACCAGCAGATGGGCAAGGTTCCTCTCCCTCTACCAGCAGTGAGCAAGGTTCCTTTTCCTTTACCAGCAGCGGGCAAGGTTCCTCTCCCCCAACCAGCAGCGGGCAAGGTTCCTCTCCCTCTACCAGCAGTGGGCAAGGTTCCTTTTCCTCTACCAGCAGCGGGCAAGGTTCCTCTCCCCAACCAGCAGTGGGCAAGGTTCCTCTCCCTCGACCAGCAGCGGGCAAGATGCATGCCAATACACTAGTGAAGATCAGCCGCAGAACAGAACACCATGCACATTCAGAAGCAATACAAATGTATAAAAATTATGTAATTTAAAATATAAATAAATTAACCTAGAAAGGTTTTATCTTCATATACACATGTACAAAATATTAAAAACCTCAATACACAATTTGGAATATTTTATATTGAAAAAAATGAACAATTTGTTTTGAAAAAGCAGCTGCACTCCACAAAGGATTTCCATACATATTTCATACATATAGGCAACAAATACATTCACCAACATTTCAGTATCAGTTTATCATATACAGTTCATGAATGAGAGTATAATTTGTATATTATAAAATATAGCTGCACTTTTATCAAACCATATCAGTAAAATATTCTTAAGTAATTAGCCAAGGAACAAAAGACAAAAATAATTAATAGTTTTCATGTACTCTAAGAGTGACAGGTCCCTAAGGCAAGGTTTCAGAGAACAGCACACAATAATACATTACAACAAGGTACATCACCACAAGCTTCACATTGTAATCTTATTTCCAAAGTTTGTGACTTGGTCCATCACAGCACAAGCATTTCTTGCCACGTACCCGTCTTCCAGCCCTTGTGACGAGGCAGAGAGGAGGGGGGGGGGGGAACTGGGAGAGAAATAGTGGCAACATGAGACCCCTCACCTTCAGGGCTGGGGAAGGGTAGATCCCTCGCCCCTTCAGGGCTGGGGAGAGGGTAGATCCCTTGCCCCTTCAGGGCTGGGGGGAGGGTAGATCCCTCACCTTCAGGGCTGGGGGGAGGGTAGAGCCCTCACCTTCAGGGCTGGGGAAGGGTAGATCCCTCGCCCCTTCAGGGCTGGGGGGAGGGTAGATCCCTCACCTTCAGGGCTGGGGGGAGAGTAGAGCCCTCACCTTCAGGGCTGGGGAAGGGTAGATCCCTCGCCCCTTCAGGGCTGGGGGGAGGGTAGATCCCTCGCCCCTTCAGGGCTGGGGGGAGGGTAGATCCCTCGCCCCTTCAGGGCTGGGGAAGGGTAGATCCCTCGCCCCTTCAGGACAGAGGGAGGGTAGACCCCTTGCTCCCTAAAGGGCAGAGGGAGGGTGCACAATTATGAGGTCACACCTCATCCCATCTTCAAGACAATGACGAAAATACATTAACCTACAGACGTTACATTATTACCTTTCTCTGAATAATACAATGGGCCATGCTAATTAAACAAATCAGTAGCTGTGTTACTTTTTTCAAATTCAAAAATTCAATGTGAAAAAATAATCAGTGCCATATATATAGGTAATGATAAAATTTCCTGTAAAATTGATCAGTGATAAACAAGGTGGATTTTGTGATGGAAGATTCAATAGTCTATCCTCCAAAATCTGTACCTCCAAATAGCGGATTCGTCCAAATAACAGACCAAATCCAAATTCTGTAAGCAGCAGTGAAATTTGACCATATAGCGTAATTTTCAAATATTTGTTTACTATTTACACGGGTATGAGTTTAAATGGAAGAGTTAATGAGTAACTAGTTTGATATTTTTGAAGGTGTACATCAGGGTTGTGTGAGGTCACCCTCGTCAACACATACAGGACCGATTCAAAATCAAGGATCCCAGGTTCAATTTCTGGGCGAGACTGAAGTGGTTGGTTACGTTTTCTTTCACCTAACATTAAATAGATGCTCGGGAGTTAGACAACTGGTGTGGGGGTTGCATCTTGGGGAGGGTCAGTAGTTCGAACTTGGGGAGGACCTCAATGCAAGCCCAAAGTATATACATGCACAGGCTTCCTGTCCCCAACAAAACAAATTAACACATGAATGGTGTGATGATGGAGGTCCAGGTAAGTGTGTTAGAAGAGGGTTTAACCTTAGTGAATAAGCCTGGGTAATGATAGTACTGTACACATTCATTTCTGATCTATGTACACTATACTGTTCTTTAGCAAAGAATTATTATTTTGTATGCTGTGCCATAATTACTTTTCATCACCAAAACAAGTACAATAATTAAACTCGTTCAATATGGCATAGTAAAATATTTTTTTGTATCATCTGTAAATATTATACGGTTTCTGCCATTTACAAATGAAGTGCAAATGCTTATAAGAATACAAGATGTGTACCTTGGTCCTTGTTTGAGAGGTGAGAATGTAATGGGTCATTGGATGATGCACTTTTACCAGCTACTTCAGCTTGGCCTTCAACTTGGACACTGTCATATCCACAAAAATAGCATACTAGCTGCAATTTCAATGATAAGAATATCTTAATGTTATTTGTACAAGTGGATTTTCGGATTAAAATGATTCATTTGTTTTTAAGATGAGAGTTCTGCAACGAATATGAATGATCTGACTAGAAGTGCCCCTGATCATGTTAGACAGGAAAAACAGGGTGATGGGTTAGGCTTACAACATTGTACAGTATTTGCAGACTTCCTCTGGACCCAATACACATTTGTCATTACCCAGCGGGGATGAAAATTTCCTCCCTATATCCATCCTGCTATAGGGTTCTAAAACCCATTCCTTTGTTCCATTTTCTTGCCACACCTTTTCCCAGCTGCACCTTTCCCTAACTGGAATGTCCTCTAGCCACAGCTATTTTCCTCAAGTAACTCACTAACTTCAACTTTACTTGCCCAAACAAACTTATCAATAACGCAGCTCCAGTACTCCTACCATCACCTAGATATCACACAGTTTCCTACAAGCTCTGTCATTATTCCACTGTGCTTCCATCAACATTCACCAGTTTTCTCCCATACACAATAAAACCTGTGACTATTCTACAGGATATACAAGGACCGTCATTCTCTACTAGAACGGCATTGCCTGCATACATCAAATTTGATATAATATACTTTCTGTATCATTATCCTACAAGCTCACACTACCAGCATTACTGAACACATCTCTGATGTTCATGTATACTGTCCTTAAGAGTGTATTACACACCTTTTCCACTCTTAATGCAAATAGAGAATCGAAACAATGCAAGTTCTTCTGTCGAGAAATCCACCTTGTTCATCAATGGCCAGTTTTATATTTTCTGTAGGCTTCTGATCCATAGACTCCTACACACACTACTCTCCTGCCCAGACACTACTCTCATACCTCCACACTACTCTCTTGCCCTCACACTACTCTCTTGCCCTCACACTACTCTCTTGCCCTCACACTACTCTCTTGCCCTCACATCCTTAAGAAAATTTTCCACTTGGGTGCTCACTGGCTAGCTGCCTTCCCTGCAGCCTAAACACCTTTCACACTTATCAATTTCTTAATATAAAAGTATTTGAACAGTTTATGAATATCTAAATTACTGTTCAGTGAACTCTTAAAAAGTAGTCATCCTTCAACACTGGTTACGCTTCAGTAAGGAATGTTCTATAGAAATTCCCACTTCGTCTGAAAACCCATCAAATTGAACAGTTTTGGGAACAACTTTATCAAGGCAATTATTACAATCAACTACACTAAGTCATACAATACAAAATTCATATGCAAAAACTCGTAACCGACTTGCTTATTATTACCAATGGTCCAGGTGCAAAACATCAATTTGCAATCCACTTAGCTCCAGAAACTTCCAGAAATTTGTGCACATTTAGTGTCAACATGTCTTTCCGCTCACTATAGACTCCTACTTCTTTCTTGTGTAGTGTAAATATTATAATCATTCATGTCTACTTGTATCTATTGCACCACGACCAATACTACAGTTTGCTTGCTTCCATCTTCATATATGAAATTTTTTATCAATATTTTTTTCAGTGAAACCCTTTCACTGCATCAGTCTGAGGTCATTTCCAGATACTTGACAAAGCTGCCACCTGCTCTGTCCAATGATTCAAAGAGTTTGTGACTTTTGCCTAGTAAATTAAAGCAGGCCAATAATTTGAGTATTTTAGTTTTTCCCAACGTAAAGAATTCTCATTTACAGGCCATTTTGTCAAGTCATGTAATAAGTGCATTTGAAGAAATGACAAAGTCTTCCCAGATACATGAAAGAGAGAATGTCCTCTGCTAGCACTGGCAAGGCAATGAAGCCTTCACTGTTGATTCAAGAGGCACACTCTTCAACAGTCTGCTGTGATTAACCTGAGGGTCGCAAAGTCCCAAGAGGACAGGTTAAGGTCACACGCATTGTCCCGAGGTCACATAATGTCACACGTATCTGTCAAGATGCTGCTGGAAGTTGGTGAGGTAGATGACAAGCTCTTCAACAGTAGGTCGTTCTCTTGGAGCTGTCGTCCAACAAAATGTCATTGCCTTGAACCTGAAAACATTGAAAAAAAAAATTAAATAAATGTAATAACACACACCAACATTTCTACAACACATGTTCTTGGAGACTCTTAAAAGCTAAACAACACCAGCCAACCTGAGTATGCATCAAATCACAATGAGTGGCCTAAGGGTCCAGGGTAGACTGAAATTTCATCACTTTTCTTTATTTTCATGTGTGTGGGTTGGTTCATAACCTGTGTATGATTCTATAAAATCCCATGCTCCCCAGTTTCCCCCTACTTGAACCCAAATGTATTTTCATTACATAGTTTCATCAATTTCTCATAGAAATTGCCACCATGAAGAAAACAAAATGGGGTCTGCCATTCTTCCGTTACAAGCATCCTCACATTGTGAATGATTGAGAAATGCTCATTTCCTTACTTGCAAGTTTCCTAGCTGTACTAGTTTAATCAACCTGCAAGATTTCCCAAACTTGCACATTGCACTAAGCCTACTTGAAAACTGGACAAGTTTACATAACTGCCTTTAGAAACTTGTGCTAAGAACCATTCAGAACCTTGTATGCCAAATATATCGGACTAATCTTGGAGTATGTGATTCCAATGTGGACTCCATATCTAGTCAAACATGACAAGAAGTTGGAGATAGTTTAGAGGCATGTCTAAACCTCTCATCACTGGAAGACACACAAGTTACCAGTGACATCCTTACAAGATTCTCTGAGGACTTGACAGGGTAGATAAAGAAACTGTTATTCATGGGTACATGAACATGAGAGACAGGAAATGTCAGCACTGTGGAGAAATGCCTGACAGACCACTGGAACATTATCTAACACAGTGCACAGTTACAAACCCATTAAGATTTCAACTAAGATTCAACAGAGCAGAAGAAGTTGTTAAACACATATGGCAAAATCTTACTGAAGCGACCTTACGAGTCATAAATACTCATACTCCGCCCAAGTAAAACAGAAACAAGCAACACTTAGTGGGCCAGCCAGAGGCTTAGGGCCCGTGCAGGAATATCCCTGAAAAAAAGAGAGAGAGAGAGAGAGAGACAGGTGGAAATTAGTACCCAAATGAGCCACAGAGACATTAGGAAGTGATGTGGTGGAGGAAGACTCTATACACTGTTTCAAATACACCAATTGTTTGATGGTTGAAAGGTGGGACCAAAGAGTTGAAGCTCAACCCTCTCAAGCACAACTAAGTGAATACAACTAGGTAAGTATTTATCGCCAACCCTACACATACTGTAAGAGCTCGGTATTCTAAATTCGAGTAACCAGAGTTCATAATTTTAGAGTGAACAGTAGGAATAAGCAGATAAAAAAGCAAAAGTACCTGTAATTGGTTTGTGGTACAAAAAAGTTGAACTTTTTTATTTTTAGATATTTCTGGTAAGAAAATCTGCCAAGTCAAATGTTTGGCTAATTCAAGTGATAGTGGAATTTTGGTAATCCAAAATCTTAATGGTAATCCATATGATTTGGATTACCAAGCATAGACACTACAGTATTTCCAAGCCTACACATATTCCTACAATAGAAAATACTGAACAAACAATCTTGTTTAAATTGCAGTCTTTGTCCCATCTCTCAATCAAATTTAATCCACTTGTGTTTAGTCATTGTGTCAGTATCCACCATGTACTTTGCTTACACTTTATTGTCATTGTATGACGCTCAACCTCCACTGCAAGTCTACCCAGCTTGAGTTACCTCTAGTATGTCAACAATTTAGTCATCTTTTGCAGTAGAATACTTACAGTTCATCAGGGCAGTTGATGGGTTGAGCGAGGCGCACGCCTTGACGCAGGACAGCCGACATCTCAAATGGATCAATTTCAGCATACGGCTGCTGGCCCAGAGTCATCACTTCCCAGAGCAGAACGCCCCACGACCACTGCCAGAGTAGAAAATTGAGACTAAACCTACACACATACAAACAAGCAAGAATAAATAAAATTCAAAGATTACCATGTATCTGACAAATAAGATGCATCACATTCCAAGATGAAAAATCAACTTCCTCCAGTTCAAGATTCACCTTTCGATTAGGTCTTGGGAGTAGGTTAGACTTTAGGGAAAACTACTATTATTTCGTTGACCAGACTACACACTAGAAAGTGAAGGGACGACGACGTTTCGTCGTCGTCCTGGTCAGCCGAATGGTCCAGGACGGACCGAAACGTCGTCGTCCCTTCACTTTCTAGTGTGTGGTCTGGTCAACATACTTCAGCCACGTTATTGTGACCCTACTACTATTTCCTAAGTGAGGAACCAAAGTTTATAATGGTGTCAAAGGCCCACTGAAGTTGATGTATCTTCTTCCACTCCAGCATATTGTGGATGGAAAAAAATTACTGCATAGTTTGCAGGGATGAGACAAGAGAAGCACCTCGTCCTCTGGTGTACCAGTTACCACCAGTAGCACAGTACTTCACGTTCTGCAGCAGCAGCAGACACCACCTACATGAGGAGCACCTTACCTCCTAGAGTAGCTCCCACCATCACCAGCCTGAGAAGCACCCTTCTCCTGGTGTAATTACCTAAGTGTAGTTACAGGATGAGAGCCACACTTGTCGTGTCCCGGCTTCCCGGAACTCTTTGTCGTGTAACACTTTGAAGCTACCGACTGTTTTGGCCTCCACCACTACCTCACTTGGTTCGTTCCAACCGTCTACCATTCTGCATGCAAGAAAATTTAATATTTTTTGGCACCTTTGTTTCCTTAACTTGAATCTGTGTCCTCTTGTTTGTAAAGTTGCTTGTTTCAGGAATTCCTCCTTTTCAATTTGGTTGATTCCTGTTAGTATTTTGTAAGTGGTGATCATATCTCCTCTTTCTTCCATCTTCTAGTTTTGGCATGTTTAATGCCTCTAGCCTCTAGTCTCTTTTCGTAAATCTTATTTTTCAGTTCTGGAAGTCACTTTGTAGCATGCTGTTGCAACTTTTCTAGTTTATTTGTGTGCTTCTTGAGACGACTTCTTGTGTGGCAGCCAACACTAGCAGAAGCATCTTCAAGTTCCATGGGCACCACACCAGAAACAAATACCTATTTGATATTCCAAGAGTACGGCTTAATCAAACTAGAAATGCTTTACAAATCAAGGGACCCAGAATATGGAATGACCTTCCCAATCATGTTAAAGACTGTACCTCTCCCAACCAGTTCTATAAAAACTAAGTACTACCTAATCAACTCCATGTAACCTACCTCACCCCCAAAATGTCAACCCATGTCTTCTATTTTAAACAATGATGTTTGTTGACCAAATTGTATTTTTGCTATTTTTTCTGCCATTTCCCCCCCCCCTTTTATTTTTTTATTTTTTCTCAGCACAATGTATACTTTAATCTCAATTAGTATTAAGTTTTAGTCATAGTGTTTTCCTGCCCGAAACGCTTTGCGTAATAGTGGCTTTAGGCATTGTATGTACTAGCTCTATCTATAAATCCATCAACGTTTTGTATCTCACCTTGTATGTATGTACTTTACCTGAATAAATATTTGAATTTCAATTTGAATTTTGAATTTTCAAACACCTTCCTCCACAATTTAAGGAATGTCACATTCAAAAATTTCCCTACACAGTTATGACTAGACTAATCACACTCTCAATGTCTCTTAAATCTCTAGTACTGTCTCTTGGCCCTGAACAGAACCACCAGTATAAATGTCATCATATATAACATCTCTCTCTCTAAATCTCCACCAATGTATATTTTCTTTAACATCTCATCATCCACTGATATGTACAGCAACATCATGTACAGCTGTTGGCATCGACTTGTTCTACCCATCACCTCGAATATCTACCCTCCCTCTATCGCCGTCTATAAACATCTGACAACACATTACCAGCAAGGATTGAGTAGTCACCACATTGTAAACAGTTTACCTGAATGTTCAGCCTCTTGTTACCTAAACACTTCAGTGACCAAAACACTTGAAATTCTTATAATTTGTGGATAATCATATGTTAGAGATTACCTTGTAATTACCTAAGTACTTGTGTGTCAATAACCAAGTCAGCCAGTCAAGTAGTGAACTGGCCAGAGAACAAATATAAGTAATAAATCTACAGAACACAATACTCACGACGTCAGATGCCGGGGTGAAAACCTTGTGTGCGAGGCTCTCCATAGCCAGCCACTTTATGGGCCTGTTTTCATTATCCCCGAGGCAGTGGTAATCAGCAGGGTACAGGTCTCGCGCCAGGGCACAGTCCGTCAGCTTCACACGTAAACCCTCATCAACTCTGCACCACAACAATAATTGAAAACTTTATTTAACAAATGCAGTAGTCACAATTATCCAAAACTAGATTACCAAATATAGTTATGTTAGCTAAAACAAGGTTAATCTGAACATGTAAACAATTTTGAGTTATGGGTGGAATATTGTTGCACACTAACAGCCCCATATTAAAGCCGGAGAAATTGCTGATCTGGCGAGCATGCAAAGATCTTTTATTGCTAGAATCTATTCTATAAAACATCTAAATTATTGGGACCAATTAACAAATTTTTAATCTGCATTCTCTAGAATGCAGGTGGGAGAAATTTGTAACAATTTACACTAGGAAAATATCAGAGGAATTGATTACAAATCTGCACATGAAAATAACACATGAGACCAAGAGCCATGGCAGGATGTTCAAAATAACTCCAGTGCAAAGCAGGTGGGGGGGGGGAGGGGTAGAAATAGCCTAAGCTACTTTATCCCTTTGAGATGTATTTTCTCGTTTCAATAAACGTACAGTGGGGCCTCGACTTACGATGCTAATCCGTTCCCAGAGACGGATTGTAAGTCGAAGCGATTTTTCCCGTAAGAAATAAAGGGAATTGAATTAATCCATTCCCCACCCTCCAAAATATTAACATACAAATACATTTTATACTGAATACAATGTTTTTTTCTAACTACAGTACAGTACCAAAGTTTCTCTTACCTTTATGGAAGGCTCTTGATGGCGTATGGAAGATGGTGATGAGGGAGGAGGAGGAGAGTTGTTACTGTTTGGAAGGGGAGTCACCTTCCATTATCACATCAGGCAGTGATGTTTTCTCTGGGGTACTCTCTCTCTCCTACGTTTTGCCTGAATACCACTAGGACCTGGTTGTGGTTCAGTGCTTGTTTGTCTCACTACAAATTTGTCAAGAGACATGTGTTTTTCCCTTCATTTTAACATTTGTCTGTAATGATGCATCACAGTGTCATTGAATAGGTTAAGGCAACGACCTACTGCAGCTTGATTTGGGCGAGTCGTTTCAGCAAAGGTTTGCAATTCTTCCCATGCTGCACACATTTTCTTAATTGTTGAGGAAGAGACATTCTGTACTGGTACATCCTCCCCTGAAGAAATTTCCTCAGCTGCCTCTTCTTGCTGCTCCTTTTGAAGGGCTTGGAGTTCTTCGGTGGTCAGTTCTTTGTTGTGTTCTTCCACCAACTCCTCCACATCAGCACCATCCAACTCCAAACCCAATTGCCGACCCAGAGAAACAATTTCCTCAATAAGAGGCACTTCAGGTTCAGGCTCAAACCCCTCAAAGTCTCGTTCTGCAACACATTCAAGCCACAGTTTTCTCCAGCCAGAGATCATGGTTCTTACAGTCATTTTTTGCCAGGCTTTGTCAACAAGTTTTAAAGCACTATAAATTTTAAAATGGTTTTTCCAGAACTCTTTGAGGGTGAGGTTTGTGGCATCCGTCACTTCGACACATATCCGGAAAAGTGCCCTTTCATAAAGTTTCTTAAAATTGGCAAAGATTTTCTGGTCCATAGGCTGAAGTAGAGGAGTGGTGTTGGGAGGAAGGAACTTTATTGTAACAAAACTAAATTCCTCCTCCAATGAATCCTCCAAACCTGGAGGATGTGCAGGAGCATTATCAAGGAGAGGCAGGGCCTTGAGTGGCAAACTGTTCTGCAAATATTTTTTGATGGCAGGGCACACCACCAAATTCACCCACTCCGTAAAAAATTGCCTAGTCACCCATGCCTTAGCATTAGCCTTCGACATCACACACATTTTGTGTTTCTGCACATTATATTTTTTGAAAACCCTTGGATTTTTGGAATGATACACAAGCAAGGGTTTAATTTTCAAATCGTCACTCGCATTACCACACAACACAAGAGTAAACCGATCTTTCATAGGCTTGTGTCCGGGCAATGACTTCTCCTTGGTAATACATGTTTTCTTTGGCAATCTTTTCCAGAATAGCCCTGTCTCGTCACAATTAAACACTTGTTGTAGTAGGTATGCCTCACTCTGCACAAAATCTTTAAATTCGCCAATGAATCTTTCAGCCGCTGATTTGTCTGAGCTGGTAGCCTCCCCATGCCTTGCAACACTATGAATTCCACTTCTTTTTCTAAATTTCTCAAACCATCCCCTGCTCGCCTTACACTCTTTCACTTCTGCATCACTCGTTCCAGGGGTTTTCTTTAAAAGGTCTTCATGCAAATTTCTTGCCTTTTCACAAAAGATGGCCTCCGAAACTCTATCACCCGCTAACTCCTTGTTGTGTATCCAAATTAATAATAACTGTTCAACATCTTAAAGTGTTTGTGTTCTATGTTTCGTGATTATTTATACGCCTTTTGCCACTTTAGCACTCATAATGTCCTTTTTCTTAGTCAGTATGGTGGATATCGTTGACTGAGATTTGTTGTACTGCCTAGCCAGTTCAACAACCCGCACACCATCTTCATATTTACGAATGATCTCTTGTTTCTGCTCTATGGTCATTCTTACATGGGATCTCGTATGTTGAGCCTTACCACTGACTTTCCTGGGACTCATGGTGTGATATATAATAATTACTTTAATGTTCAAAATGTAAAAAATCACCACAAATGCGGAATTTCTTATAGGCGCGATCGTCACTAAGCGGGCAGCTGTAGTAAACTGAGGCAAGTCGGACCGCGTGACCGGGAACCACACGCTCGGTCGACCCGAACGTGTACCAACAAATATCGTTAGTCGACAACACCATCATATGTCGAGTCGCATTTTTCAATTAAATTTACATCGTAACTAAATTATCGTAAGTCGAGGTACCACTGTACTTGAACTTGAAGTGCAAAGCAGAGGTGCAACAGATATGCCGAGACAGAACGATCAACATCAATGGCCCACAATTTTTCCACACTCTCACGACACATAATGGGCCTACTGGCTGGCCTCTCACAGTGTTCAAGAGAGAACTGTATAAATACTGTACCTCTAAAGGATGTCTTATTAACCAGGTTGTGCCTTCCATTCATAGACTGTGATTCATATGTCAGGCTGCAAGCAGCCTCATCCAACAGCCTGGTTGACCAGGTGACCAACACAGAGAGGCTCAGTTCCTGGTTACCTGGTTGATACCTGGTTGATGGGATTCTGGGAGTTCTTCTACTCCCCAAGCCCGGCCCGAGGCCAGGCTTGACTTGTGAGAGTTTGGTCCACTAGGCTGTTGCTTGGAGCGGCCCGCAGGCCCACATACCCACCACAGCCCGGTTGGTCCGGCACTCCTTGGAGGAATAAATCTAGTTTCCTTTTGAAGATGTCCACGGTTGTTCCGGCAATATTTCTTATGCTTGCTGGGAGTTCGAGACCAGGCCGTGCAAACGTTGGTCCTTGGAACCACCACAAGATTGGTGGCCACAAGATCGGTGGCCACAAGATAGCCTCGATGGGGTTACAATGTTTTGGTACAAATCACACTATTTTGTACCAAAAACTAATGTGGTATTTCCCATTGTCAAGTACAGGATACCTGCTAGGCTTATTGAGGACCCAGTAGCCAACAGCAAAGCTGTCCCCATGCTTGACACGCCATTGAAATCAAAGATAACCTTTAAAAATATATGAAAACCCATTAGAGTGTAAGTAAACCTTGATGTAAATATGAATAGTTCCTTTCTGACCAGGTCACATGGTTGCTCACTAGGGTAAGATAATGTCAGAGTCCACTGAACAAGGCAGGTGAACATTGTACACTAGTGCCACAGGGACATCTTCAAAATGATCTCGAAGGGTCGAACATGTACTTGCTTCTTATTTATGTGGGGGGATGAATTTCAGCCGTTTGATCCTGCCTCTTAACTTTCAATTGTCTGGTGTACGGGCTTCTGTGGCACCTTTCGGAGCTTAAATTTCTATTTGTCATATCTCTGTGTGTATTGCCCATGATTAGTAGCATGTTTTGTCTGCTCTGTTTAATCCCATAAATTTTTCAAGTGGTCATCTTGCCTCCTCCACTTCTTAATCTTCCTGTGATGATCCACAGAGGAGAAAACCTGAACCCTGTACTGAAGATAAATGTGTGATACCGGTGACCAAATCACACACACTAGAAGATGGAGCCTACGACATTTCGGCCAATCTACTTGATAATGGTCCAGGACGGACCAAAACGTCGTCGTCTCGCCATCTTCTGGCGTGTGGTTTGGTCATTACATCTTCAGCCACATTATTGTGACTGCATGTGATTCCGGGACAATGGAAGCCAGTAAAGATAATTCCTGGCTTTAACAGCCAGAGCAAACTATCAATTCAGGGAACACAATGTACAGAAGGTTTGTGGCTCGGAACCCATGTGCAACACTACAAGGACCAGTAGCAACGGCTCCACCAGGACATATTGTTCCAGGAATAGCCAACATCACTATCTGATGTCAAAGAACAGAGTATAAATCAGACATGCACCAGGCTTATGAATGACCTGGACACCATCCAGTGGAGAGTGAGGGTTATTAGGCAATGATATTGCTGCAGTATCAACTTGATACCTGCTTGATGGGGTTCTGGGAGTTGTTCTACTCCACAAGCCCAGCCTGAGGCCAGGCTTGAGAACTGTTTACATTATCACCATCAGGGCTGCAAATGCTTCCAAGCGGTTGCTGGTTTTGGAGCACTGGTTTGCATTCTGGTGGATTTTCCTCGGTTCTGTGGTTATCCCTAATCCCCACACTCTAGTAAGCCTCTTTAAAGAGGCGAGATTCTGGTCTTGTTCCTTGATAGGTGCTCGTAGATGCTCAAGAGGTCTAAGTGTTTTACAGGGCTTGCACGTTTTCAGATTACAGCATCAGTCAGTCTGGTCGGAGGGGAGCCGGTCGGCCGAGCAGACAGCACGCTGGACTTGTGATCCTGTGGTCCTGGGTTCGATCCCAGGCGCCGGCGAGAAACAATGGGCAGAGTTTCTTTCACCCTATGCCCCTGTTATCTAGCAGTAAAATAGGTACCTGGGTGTTAGTCAACTGTCACGGGCTGCTTCCTGCGGGTGGAGGCCTGGTCGAAGACCGGGCCGCGGGGACACTATAAAAAAAAGCCCCGAAATCATCTCAATATAACCTCAAGATAGATCAGGGAGCTATTTAGAGTCAACCAGAAAGAAGCTTTTTATTATATTCAACGCTGCATTACAGTAAACGCATGCTCTTCAAAATGACCAAGATAAAGTAAGCTCATGCAGCAACATACGGCAAATAGCATCTAATGTTACAAATGCCATGTAATGGAGTGCAGAGTATGTGAAACAGGTCACAATCGTCTTACAAATTATGTGATAAATAGATTCTAAATAACTTGGCAAGGAAAGAGGTTTAGGTGATCCTTGATATTAAATCCTCACCATGGGACATTATCATCACAAAATAAAGAGACCTAAATATGACTATTCAGCAGTTGTATGGTATTCACAATGAAAACAAAAAAATCATAAAATAGAAAAGGTCCAACATACTCCTGTAAATGACTACCGGACCTATACAAAAATTATAATGAGACTGAAGGCAGTAAATAGTGAATTTGGTTGGAAGGAACATTACTTACACACAGTTACGTGTGGCCACATCTTTGTGCAGCAAGAGGCGGGAGTGTAAGAACGCCAACGCCTGCAACACCTGCACGCCAACGCTCACAACCTCCCGAGTCACCAGCGTGTGACACCCCTGCAGGAACCTACCAAAACAAAAAACAATCACTTGGGGAAAATGTAACAAATTTATATTAACCCTTGAAGTGTGCAGTTCTCTCATCTCTGTGTCATCTGCCTGCCTGCCTCTGTGCCTCCAAGGGATACCTGATCAACCAGGCTGCGACTCCTACGTCAGGCTGCGAGCAGCCGCGTCCAACAGCCTGGTTGATCAGTCCAGCAACCAGGAGGCCTGGTCGACGACCGGGCCGCGGGGACGCTGAGCCCCGGAAGCACCTCAAGGTAACCTCAAGGTAGGTCACACTACACACAATTCATAAAAAAAAATTAAAGACAAATTGCATAGCCAGTACCTTCTTTTGTTATACAGAATTTCAAAATATTAAATTCCAATTTTGAAATTGGTTCCTGAAAATTTTATGAAGAGTTCTACCTTAATTTTGCATTTATTTTCTTGTAGGATTCTGGGAGAACAATATAAATGTGTGAATAAAAGAAAAAGAAAAAAAAAAGGACTGCCTCTTTAGTGTGACTGCCTCTTTCTTATGGGTCCTTCGAGGCCTGCTGTTGCTTACAACTTTGGTGCAATGAGTTTGCACCTTTGTGAGTCATTGTAAGCCTACTGGGGACCAGAGGCAAAACCTGGCCTCCATAGACTTTAGCCTGCATAACTGGTATGTATAGAACCTGCATACTTGCAGGTTCGTGCAGGTATGAACTAGCACGAGCCGAGGATCATACCTGGAGTACTTTCCGAGAGTTTTTTGTTCGGTCACACGATAACTTGGTCCAACAGGCAGGCTGTTGCTTGGAGTGGGCCTGCAGGCCAACATATCTGCTACAACCCAGTTGGTCCAGCACTGGTCAAGTCATAGTTGAACAAAGTCACCTTTGTTCTGCCAATATTTTTTAAACTTGCTGTAAGGGTACTGAACAACCAAGGTTCTCTAATGTTCATACAGTGTTCTCCAATTTTGTCTATGGCACCTCTACTCTTCTCTAGTTTTATTATGTATTTCCTACCATATCATTTGTTTCAGTATGGATGTAGCTCCAGGTGGTTTCCAGCGAAAACAACTGGAAACCACAGCTGGGCTAGTTAAAGGAGAATGTCTCCAGTCTGGAAAGAACCTGGAGCAACTAGTGAACTAGAGTAATATGTTTTTGAGCCCGCCCTCTCATAGTTTACAACTTTAACAGCATTGTGGGGAGGACATCTGGCCAGTTTTGTAAAGATAACTGGTCCCATGATTAGTCCCATGATGTGTGGACCTTCAGGGTAGTGGCTCGGGGTGTGCAGGGGGTGGCCCTTCAGCCCCTCCCTAGGTGTTGAGGACTCAAGGTTAGCAGTTTACCCTACAGCTCCTATTGGTAATTGCAGAGTCATTAGATGCTGGATTGGTCGAGTTCACTCCGGCTTTGTAGTGGGTGTCCCATCCATTTTTTTTTACTGAACTGAAGCAACTTGGCCACCATATTCATTAAAACCCAGTTAGCCCAGCACTTCTTGCTGGAACTTGTCTAAGTTTCAGCAGGAACTTGTTTTTTCAACAATTCCACTTTTGTTCAGTCAATATTTCTTATACAGTGCACCAAGAACAGTACTGTATTTGTGCAGTTCTGTATTCATTGTGATTACCAAAACTTATATGGTTAAAGAGAAAAGTAAAATTTGTGTGTCCCGTATTCTTGGCAAGCTATAAATATTGTTGAAGTTAGTAGTGGCTGTTGGTCAGTGTCACATAAATCCCCTGCATAGCAGTGGAACTGTCACTTCCACTCACCTTCCGTGTCATCACACTGGAAGTCCACCTCTATGACAGCCAGGCTGAGTCACCCGACCTGCCACATGCTCCACCACCCCGTATCACCCGGTGCGGCTCACCAGCAGGTAGGTGCCTCCGCTAACTAGCAGTTATACAGCCTCTACCCAGCTGTGGTGCAACTGCGAACTAGCAGTTTGTCGCCAGCCGCTTATCACTACTCGCGTTGACACTGGAGGTGACGTTATCACCGCCAGGGTATAAATAGAGCTCCGCAACCCATGGAAGCCAGTCTTTCCCTGGTGCTATTGGGGTCATCATAACTTCTCTCACCCGTCGTCTGCTACCAGCCTACATCATGTGTTGGATGCTGTGGTGGTATGGTGGATGTCTTCAGCTCATCAGTATAACATTATTGTATTGTATGTATTTAACATGTTAGTCATGTTAAGGATTTCATATTCCTTTTCTCAGTTTTGAATGGAATGATCACTAAGTGTTCTCAGGTACCATTTTTGTTCATTAATATTAAAGTAAATTGTTTTAATTATTTATCTGATGTTTTTTCTTTTTCTCTTTTCCTGCAACTTACACACTACAAGGGCCTAAGCAGCATTTTTTGTTTGTTTATGTGATTGAGAGCGACACCAGCCTGGCCCAGTGTTGCTGCACTACTGCATCACGTCACACAGTTCCTTCCTGGAACCATTCCAACATTTACCACTACAGTACTTGTCAAGAACTACTTTTTGCTTCCTGCAACATATATAAACTCAAATCTTATTATCATTCCTTCTATTTTGCCTGGCTTCCAAAGTGGGCATTTCCAGAACTCTCACTCTAACCTCTGTATTAATATTTCTTAGCTCAGGAATCTGCTTTGTTTCCTTTACCATTTTTTTATTTAACAATGTATTCTTTAGGCATTGACATCATAATATATTTGCCTACTCTACAGTATTCCAATTTAGGTGTAAACATGTGTATAATTTTGAGACTACCAAACTAACCCAACCTGGCACCTCACCACATAGTGAAACAATTTTCTTTAATTATAGGGTGTACAAGAGCCACTATGAACAAGTGGAGAATATTTCTTGCCTCTTAAGGTTGCCCTGGGAAGACGCCGGAAAAATGATACAAGGTGGAGACTCGGGTGGAGTGACGACAGCCCCAAGTACAGCCAGCAGCCGGTCGTGGCTCAGTCCCGCCAGCATGAGTCCCTCGCTCACCACCACCGATCGCTGCACCTCACTTGATGCATCTGAAAATGCCCAAAATGCCTTATTATTCCACCGTTCTTTACAACAGATGGGTGCATTTCTCTCAATACATCAGAAACAAGAATATCCATGCGAGTAACATGTTCAGAACCAAACACTACTCTTAGATAAATACAGTCCTTAGCTCCATAGATTTTGTCATCCTGTCATCCCTATGTTCCGTCCAAGTCCACAATGTGCTAAACACCCTTCAATCAATTTAGATTCAGTGAAAGTATAAAAATAAAAACTTGCATAATGCATCTTAACCAATCAACTTTCAAAAGTTAATCTGTAGCTAATAGCCGTGTCTTTCCATAAACACTTTAGTCTCTCCCTGATAAATGGACCCTGGAAATACTTCTGATGATTATCCAGCTCGTCCTCCTAAGGTTCCACAACGTCAAGAAACTGTCTTTCTAAAGGGCTCTTTATCCTATCCTGCCAGAGGACCCAAAACAGAAAACGGGACAGTATGTCAATTTAGCAAGCCGCTATCATTTTCTAGTACGACAATCTTTAGCCTTGGGTAGAGCATACGTTAAAATACAACATTATATTAGGAGGACGGGGTTGGATTATCTATATCAAATAAACAACACCCCAGTATTCTCCAAGAAGTTCTCAGTATCCTCCAAGCTAAAGCAGGCTTTATATTAGTGTTATCATTCTTAGTGCCATTCTCTGTTTTAGTATTTTAATGTGAAGAGTTTAAAGTATAGTATATCATCTATACATGCTCATCACATGCCACACATGAAATGTACTTCTCTTTTTTAAGACACTATCACCAACACTGTTCCTAAGGATATCTGCTCCAAACTTATGCTTGTGCCTTGATACATTTATTTCACAGTTCAACGTGAGTAGCATTACCTCAGCCTGCAGATACACCCCTTTCCCATGTCATCATTAATTCATGCAACACTTACTTCCTTGTATACATAACCATTAGCACATGCAACACCCATTTCCATGCATGTATCATTACTGCGTGCAACACCCACATCCATTTATAATGTAGAGTATATCAGTACCAAATGCAACACCCACTTTCGTGCATATATCATTGTCACCCACACCCATGGATACATCATTTTGATACCATCACCCACTATCACACGAGAAGCAGAGCGAGGCACTTGCTTGAAAAAGATGGAAAAGTACTCGTGAAAAAAAATCCAGCAATACCCGACTTTGATAACACCTTCCACTATCACCCTCATCTCGGAGATTATCACGAGCATTTGGCGGCTTCCATAATCACTATAATCACCAGAAAATAGTACCTTAAACATTGAATAGTATGACAGGAAACTGGTATCACTGACATTTAGTAGTGCCACGAGGACACAAACAATCACGGCAATTAAATACATTGCTAGATGAAAATATCTTCCAGTAATATAAGCCAATGCCAAAACAGGCCCGAGGCTATGCACCAGAACCAGCGGGATCTTCGATAGGATTTATATTTGAGTAACATATGTTACTCTTTCTTTGTACACCAAAGCTTAACTTATTCACATTTATACTTTAGTCATCTCTAAGTTTTGATAACAAGCTGATCCTCTCCCATTGGTATCCTGATACTCTCATTCACTAAACAAATAATCTTACTACATTACTGAACTATTCAAAATGATTATTTTCATTTTTGCATTTTATTGCCACATAACTAATCCTTTTACATACTGTACCTTAAAATCATAGCACATAGGTACGCTCTACTATTCTGAATAAGAGAGAAGAAAAGCTGAATATAAAAAGATTCATTTTAGTTACAATATGCAGTATTGTACTCGGTAGTACTTGTAAAGAGAAACAATACGCCATTATGAAGATTTCGGAGTTTTATAGATTTCTTAAATCTACAAAACTAGTTTGTTTCTATAGAGTACTGTCCATAATACTTGCTTAATGGTGGTCAAATGCAAGCCCTGAACCTCAGATCTGCCTAAGCGTAGCCAGTGAATTGACTGTACCAGGAAAACCAAAACTATTCAAGCCACAATCGGTAAACTAAATTAGACGATGGGTTACACAAAGCTGCCAAATTACTTTATTTGCCAACTCACCTGTGACAGTCTTGACGGTGACACTCGTAGGGTGTGTTTGGTCTGGAGGCTGGTATAGAGCGTGATACACGCGGCCAAATGTTCCTTCCTGCTCTACCTCCAACAACTGTAGGCATTCTCTAGAGACTCTCAGACCAGTCAATTTGGCAGATATATCACCTGAAACACATAGTCACCTCTTAAGTCATTCAAATTATTAAATGCAACAAGCAAGAACACCCAGTTAAGAGCATCAGTCACATTAGTAAGAGACAACTTGAGGTGATGAACAGCAAACAAGAAGCACGATAGTAAGGATAAAAGAAAGTCAGGTGGAATTAGAGGGTAGTTTCATAAAGCAAACATTTGATGTATTTTTTATAAGAGACCTTGTGGAAAGTACTTTATACCGGGTTGTACGAAGTCATGGGCTCAGCAGTAGACCAAAGGGATCAAGAGGCCCAAGGATTGAGGGGCCAAAGGGGCAAGAGTCCCTGGAATGAGGGGTCAAAAGGGAAAGTGCCCCCAGGAATGAGGGGTCAAAGGTTAAGTGCCCCCAGGAATGAGGGGTCAAAGGGAAAGTGCCCCCAGGAATGAGGGGTCAAAGGGAATGAGCTCCAGGAATGACGGGTCAAAGGGAAAGAGCCCCAGGAATGAGGAAGGCCAGCACGTATTTTTGGAGCGCTGGGGACACGTGGTGAAAAATGGCTTATCTTGAGATTATCTTAAGATGATTTCAGGGTTTAGCGTCCCCTCGGCCTGGTCCTCGACCAGGCCTCTTTTTCTTACACCCCCCCCCCCCCAGGAAGCAGCCCGTAGCAGCTGACTAACTCCCAGGTACCTATTTACTGCTAGGTAACAGGGGCATCAAGGTGAAAGAAACATTTTGCCCATTTGTCTCTGCCTATCATAGGGATCAAACCCAGAACCTCAGGACTCTAATCCGAAGCGCTGTCCACCCAGCTGTCAGGCGCCCTGACAGCTGGGAAACTCCGTGCAACCATGGAGAACTATGATGCACAAAGCACCATATCGGCAACAGAACTGAGTGACGGAGGACCATGCTTCAGGCAGCCTGGTAGCAGTGATCAATACTGATGGGGGTCGGGCTATTTTAGAGTGAATTATTTGATTTTGGTTAATTTATCTGAGGAGCTATTTGCCAGTTTTCAGGCTTCTTGACATTGTATGGAGCAATCTTGGTGAGATAGATACAGTGGAACCAAGGGGCTTCCCCTAGAAAAAACCAGCATTGTGTGTAATGAAACGCCATTTTCTGGGTAAGCCCCGGAGGCTCCCTGAAGCTATTGGACTGATATACGCTATATTAGTCTGGGGCTTCAGTCAATGGAGTTCTACCTACCGGGGACCACTAGCTAGAACATGGACCCCCTCAGAGAGATGCAGGGAGCAATGGCCCAAGGAAAACCCCCCTTGTATTTGGGGGTATTCCATCTGCCACTGACAGGGGTTAGGCACCCAGAAAGGTAGGCACCTCAAAATAAACCCCATATGGTTGGAAACTGCAAAAAACCCAAGGCCGAACAGAAAACAGAACTCTCCAAAAAAAAACATAGGAAATAAGCAAACGTCATTCACTGCACCTGCGCTGTTTGTCCATGCAGCCCTCCCCTCCTTGGAAGGGGGTAGACCCAGACCCCTCGCACTGGCTATTCACACCTCAGTCCGGAGGCCGAGCATAAAAAACGAAAGCGACGATCGGAGGGAGGGTGCCAGAGCCTCTGGGGCTCACTCAGAAAATGGCGTTTCATTACATTCAACGCTGGTTTTCTGTGGGGAGCCCCTTCAGCTCCCTGGAGCTACATACCCAAAAATAAGTAAAATAGGGATTCACCCGGGAGGCGGCCGCACTGTGTGCTTCAACTCGAAGACAAGACAACTGGCTGCAACCTGTGAACCAGGGCAACACAGGAACGATTGGGACCAGGCACATTCACCAAATAACGGGTGGCCAGGACCCTGTTTGACCTCCAAAACCCCCGTGCTCGAATGTCAGCCAAAGACACGTTCCCAAACACAGCAGCTAGAGCAGCATACTCACAAACCTCATGGGCATGAGGGTAGACCGCAGGTTGGATAGACTTAACAATCCTGTGGACAACCTGAGAGACCCGAGTCCTGAAACAGGGAACGGGGAAAAGCAGGTCAGCCCAAAGCGCGTTCACAGACACAGAGGCTGAGGCGAGCTGGTAACGGCATAGAGCCGCAATCAGACAACACATGATGCACCCCCGGGCCCAACCAACCAAGCAACAATAACCCAAGGGCTACTTCGGAAGCCCGCCGTCTCGTTCTTCACCAGAAAAGAAGGAGACGTCTGCATCCGAACAAAACAACCACCAGGACCGAAAAATCAGAAACCTCTGCGCTGGAGGAGGGCATGAAGCTCACCGACCCGACCCTCAGAAGCCAATGCCAACAGAAAGAGCCTTCTGGAGGCAATCTTGAACCGAAGGGGGCCACCACAAACCGAGGAAAAGAAAGAAAAGAGAGCACCCGGTCCAAGGACCAAGTCGGCTCAAGCAGTGCATGCGCAAGCCGGAGGTGAAACAAAGCACGAGAAAGCTTACGAAACAGGGCGGAAGTGACATCCACCCCAAACGCAAGCTGGAGCGGCTCCGCCAGCACCGCACGGCAAGAGGCAACAGTATTGGGCATACGATGACAGTCCTGAAAGAGCCAAGAAGACAACCCTGAACAGAAATAGAAGACAACCTACAAAGAAAGAGGAGATGGCACATAGAACGCCAAGAGATTTCATACTGCCACCGAGATGAAGACCTCAGGTGGGTCATCATCAAGGAAGCCACCTGATCACCATACAAGTGGTGATACACCCACATTAAAGAGACTAAATGCGAAGAGCAGAGGAGTAGATTGAACCATCCACATACCGGACTGGCCTGACCTGCTGGAAAAGGCGGAGCCATGGAAAATGCCTCGGGTTCGGACACCGAGCAAGCAGCGCCTGAAACCAAGGCTGGGCCGGCTATCACAGGGCCACAAGAACGACTCCCGCGGTAAGACTCCAACCGAGCCAGAACACAAAGCAACAGCTGGACCAGGGAAAAAGAGGTACAGGTAACCCCACCTCTACCAGTTCTGCCGATAAGCATTCACTGCAACGGATGCGCAATCAGGGTGGGCGCTTTCCACATATATCGGGAGATGCCGGGACCACGCCAACACGAAGAGGTTCACCTCTGGGGGCCCATACATCCAGCAGAGCCAAATGAAGGAGTCCAATGTAAAAAATTGCCCAATGGATTGAACAAGTCCGCAATGTAATAAATCGGCTTTGCCCCATATACTGTAGTTCATTTGAGCGAGACCACACTAATATATTGTACATACTGAATATATTTGTGAGTGTTATCTTGAGGTTATCTTGAGATGATTTTGGGGCATAGCATTCTGCCGGCCCGGTCCTCGACCAGACCTCCTTTTTGTTACACATCCCCAGGAGGCAGCCCGTAGCAGATGTCTTAACTCCCAGGTACCTATTTACTGCTAGATGAACAGGGGCATCAGGGGTGAAAGAAACTTCACCCAATTGTTTCCACCTCCGCCGAGGATCGAACCCGGAACCTTGGGACTATGAATCCCGAGTGCTGTCCACTCAGCTGTCAGGCCCCACTGACTTGTACTCTACTTTTGTGTACAATACTCAGAAAACTATAAAAATGTACCACCTTTAATACCAAATAACGTGAATAAACCAAGTTTCAACCGGACTTCAGTTTACTTGTTTCCTAAAACAACAGACTTCCCATCATCAGTACAAGAAGTCACGTAGTATAAAAGCTTACTTTGTCTTGGATCAGTGTACTGAGGTTCAGGGCTGCCCGTGGTGGTGGTAGTTGTGGCAGTGGTAGTGTTGGTGGGCTGAGGTGACCGTCGCATTTCACTGAGGGACGACTGAGACGTTTTACCAACACCAGCAATGTCGGCAGCATTGCGTTGATTGTTCGGGACATTCTCGTTAAGGCCCAAATTACCATGGCGACCACTGGCCGATCTCTGGCCACTTCCCGTGCGTCTTCTGCAAATGAGCTTGTATGATCACTACTTGCGTACAACTATATGATGTTTGTACACTATCATGCAGTATCATGAAGTAGACATAAGGAAGGACTTTTGAAGGACTGAACAGGTTATTCAATAATTTATTGAAAATGGAAAGATTTGTAATAATTAAGGTAAAATTATTAATATAATGCATGCATAACATGGATATTACCCTATTAGCTGTCCAATACGAAAATAAATGCAAGAAAATATTCCGCCTTTAACACTTTGGTGGTCCAGTCCCTCTCCTCGTTCCCAACAGTAAACATTTCAGGCTCTCTAGGCCGCTCAACGATGAAAAAAAAAGTTTACAAATAACTTAGAAAACATAAAATTACTGTAAACTTTTTTTTTTTTGCATCATTGAGTGGCCTAGGGAGCCTGAAATGTTTGGTTATAACTATAAATTGTGTCAAAATGTTTGCAAATGGAATGTCTAAAGAATAGATCAAAAGCAGAAGTGTAGAGTATTTATAATAGAATATGCTCATCTCTGCCCATTCTTGAACATAAGTATACTAAAGTCGACTTGGCAAATCCCGCTCAGCGATGCTTGAAATGTTTACATTGTTCATTTTCAGTTATTTGTTAGTATATAACAAATTCCCCCTCCAGAAAGGCAACTGAAGACATTTAAAGGTCTGATTTTCAAGAGCAGATTTAAAAAGAAAATGGACATTGTGAACGCAGGCAATGTTTGGTTCTTGAATTAAGGATGCATCTGTGTTGACATTTGTAAGGGTCAAAGAGATGACCCATTAAAGGGGAATGTCTTATAATAAGTACAATAGAGTCCTGTGAGTGGACGCTTACCCATCAGGACACTATAAACAGTTTTATCAATATTATTCATAATAATATTAAGTGTATTGCATGTCACAAGAACTTTCACAGACGTGAAGCATGCAGGTGGCCCTTTTATAGTCGATGTTTATTTGCTTGCCATTTATATTCAAATGTGCATTTGCCATGTTGACATACATAAGTAATTATCAAAGAAGTGCTGTGTTGCCATACATAAATGTGGTTATATGACCGACCCTGTCATCTTGTTTATATACATTTATACATGCAGTTTTAGTATTGTCCTGATTGTGTTGCTTATATACATACACCCATAAATATTTCAGGCAAGAGGCTATCATTTGGCTATCAATATTATTATTGAAAAAAAACTTGCAGCTTAGATTGATACACTGAGTATCATAGTTTTGCTCTCAATTTCCATAACTTTTTTCACAGAAGGCAAGACTAGTATGTTTTTCTTATTAAGTATAATAGTAATATGTTGTCTATACTTGTCAAATCGACTAGTCACATGGATTAATGAGAGTCAATGTCTTGTTTGCTAGTTTTCATTGGACAACTATTGAAGTGACAGAGGACTCCCTTTAGAGTCAGTTATCAGGAGATATCCTAGTACAGTATACAATTTTTGGTTTAGGAACTGTTTTATGAAGTCGATTATTTTCGTGTTCAAGTCACACAAGTTGAATATAATCTGGAAAGTTCACCCACGTTGTTTTGACTTGTACATACTCTCTTTGCCTACTGATGTTCTAGTTTTGATATTATGAAGTACTGGCCTTGATTATATTGGTGGAACTGCAATAAAAGCCGGACATATCAAAACCACTAGTGCGGAAGAGCCAGTGCTGAGGTAGTTGAGTAGTGTGTGAATAACTGACCTTAAGCAGGCTGACTGAGTAGAAAAAGTTTCATCAGGTTATACTCCTTCCAACAATAGTCAATTTCCTTTGTGGATAGCAGTGGATCTCCAGAAATTTTTTTGTTGAGGCAGACCTGTTACTGCTATTTATATTACTTGGCTGTAGCGTGGGGACAGCAGCGTGCATCACTGCTGCTGTCACACTTGGCCGTAGCGCACTTCACCGCTGCCGTCATGCTCGGCTGTAGTGCGCTCGACCGTTGCAGTCACGCTCGGCCGTAGCGCACTCCACCGCTGCTGTCACACTCAGCTGTAGCTCTCTCCACCGCTGCTGTCACACTCGCCCGTAGCACACTCCACCGCTGCCGTAACACTCGGCCGTAGCGCGCTCCACCGCTGCCGTCACACTCGGCCGAAGCGCGCTCACACTTGGCTGTAGCGCCTCACCGCTGCTGTAACGCCTCACCGCTGCTGTCACACTCGGCTGTAGCGCCTCACCGCTGCTGTCACACTCGGCTGTAGCGCCTCACCGCTGTCACACTCGGCTGTAGCACTTTACCCTGCTGTTACACTCAGCAGGAGCTCATCACAGTATCTTGAGGTTATGTTAAGATGATTTCAGGGCTTAGCGTCCTTGCGGTCCGGTCCTCAACCAGGCCTCCTTTTCGTTACCATTGCCATACACTTTGCAGGAACACACCATAATCACACTACTAATCCATACAGTGCATGCAAAAAACTTAAAACAGATAATGGACACTAACCTGCCAGTAGTCTTATTGTTGTTGATATGATTTACGATGGCAAGGACAACCACAACTATGAGGAAGACTCCTAAGCAGGCGAGAGTAATGTACACTACAGTGGTGGAGTGGCGCGCTTCCACCATCTCTACCGACACTCCATCCGCCTCCACTGCACTGTCTGAGGAACACAAGACATATCCTTCACCCTACAAGTATGGCAACTGTTTAATAATAAAGTTACAATTTTAAGTAAATTGATGTCACATTTAATAATGTTTTGGTCAATCTTGGACCCCCTTGTCACTTTCATTTCTTTTCACACGAGCGAGTTGAATTACATATTAGACATGTAAAGTATGTGAGTGAATTTGAATGGACATAAATAGGAACTGAATCATATGGCCCAACAGAACTTTTGCATTTTCCTTTGATCTTATATTCTTAATATAAACTGACAATATAAACAGGGTAGAAGTATTTTGTTTCAAGGAACGAATATTAATTTTGGCAATTAAAGACATGGTTGAATGTTTGTATAGCCTACCATTTAATAATGCACAAGGAAAGGATTTTGTATTGACTATTTAAGAGATGGCTTAAAATGCTTCAAGACAAAAGTAAATTGGTAGAAAATTTTAATTAGATTAAGGAATTTAAAGGTTTAGATTATCAATTGGGTAACTTAAAAAAAAGAATATTCCACATCTATAATATAATTAGTTCTCTTTCATACAATCATCCATAATCATGTAACAACTCTAATAATTAAATTAAGTAGGCAGAATTAGTTCCAAGAGCGAGGAATCCAGCGATTTTTAAATAGTTTCCCCATTACATTGTTGGCGACAGGAAGCCTGTTGGGGTTATTGAGATCTGACCTTTCTGACTGATAATGACTGACCTTTCCCAGGATGCAACTCATAAAAGTTGCCTAATTGCTGGGTGCTATGGTTAACCCGAATGTTAAAACTCTTGAATACGTAAAGTGGAACCTCGGCTTTCGAATGCCCCCTTTTTCGAACTTTTCAGTTCATGACTTCAATTTCTTAGAAAATTTGACTCGGTATTTGAGGTTAGCCTCGGTGCTCAAGTTTGTTGACACACGCATGGGCTGACTGAGCGCGTGGCACGCTTCAGTTTACCAGTGTTTCCCCGCCCAGTAATGATCACGTTTTAATTTTTTGTGAAGAATTTCATTGTTTTTGTGCTTTTTGGTTTCTGAACGTAAATGTTATTATATATCACACCATGGGTTCTAAGAAAGTCAGTTGTAGTGTTCAACCTAAGAAAATAGTTGTGAGGATGACGATAGAGGCAAAAACAAGAGATCATTCATAGTGAGACAATGTGATGTCTCACTGACAAGTTTTAAAATGTAGGGAAAAACAAGTGTCTATAAACAGATTCTTAACAAGACAAGCAAGCAGTGAGCCACAACCAGGTCCTAGTGGTATGCCTGTAAAACACAAGAGAGAATACCCCCAGTAATGTCATCACTGCTGTTATAATGGAAGGGGACTCCCCCTTCCAAACACTAACACCTCTCCTCCTTCCCCTTTCCTCACTGTCTTCCATACACCAACAAGAGTCCTCAATAAAGGTAAGATATACTTGTACATACTGTAGTACAAAAATCAAAGTAGTAGTATGTATGAAATGTATTTTTAAGTTAATATTTTTGGGAATGTGGAACAGATTAATTCAACTTACATTATTGCTTATGGGAAAATTTGTTTTAGTTTTTGAGAATTTTCGGTTTTCGAACCGTCTCTGGGAATGGATTAAATTAGAAAACGAAGATACCACTGTACATAAGTAGGCCGTCTCAATTCTCATACCACCACATACATGTCAATGCCCAGGTAAATAATTATAGTTGCGTGATACCTGAAGTGAGATGTAACCAAGCACAATGTTATGTTGGCAGAATAATGTCAAAGGATATTTAATTACCCACAACTGGCCATAGAGTTTGAGCAGTGCAGCGGGGAAGACTGCCATGTTACCTTGTCCATGGTGAATTCTCTCACATTCACATACTAATCATATTTCACTGTTGATGTAGTGTAAATACTGTGTATCATGATTCATAATCATGTTTTGTATTATGGTAAAAAGTAAGCGAGATAATGATTACGAAGAAATGCATGCTCTTATTGAGTATGTTTTAAGACATAAATAAAAACGGTAATTCCTGGTTATGCCGAATTGCTTTGTAGTTGAAGGAAGTATGGTACGGCTATGTAGCTTTGTAACTTGGAGTAGGAATTGGTAAACATCGATGGAATTTATTAGGACAACCAACGTTTAAAGCGAGATGACAAAGCTGATTGATGCAGAGGCCACTCGCATCATTAACAAGCGAACATGCTACCTAAGCCGAAACCCTGTGTAGGTACAGGGTAACAATACAAACAAGTAGGGCCAGGCACAACATATTGTTACAAGGGGTGGGCTGGGCTATGCAAGCAAGGGGCTGCTAGGGGTTCAGGAGAAAGAACAGTCAGTCTCTCTGACTCACGTAACTCACCAGAGTCATTTGGTCCCAAAAGGTGAGGACCCCGTAATGCCCACCACCGCAGGTCTATGCTCCCACCCCCTGGGTGCCACTGATCCACCCTGGGAGCCCTTCAGTCAACCACAGAGGGAAACTGCTACAGGCAATTCCGGCCCTGTCCCACGGAGGAGTGAAGGAAGACTCGGGCTTATCTTCAACAGCACTTCCTCCGAGTCTTGCCTGCCATAACAAAAGGATTGCAGGTCTCTCTTCCACACCTGCATTTCTATACTGTCTAACAAGGTCGCCAGCTGGGTTAATATCTCTGCACTCCAGCAATGCAGTTCAGTGAGTATGCACTATGTTGCCTGATAACAAAGTGTTGCTGCACTTACAGCACTGAAACAGGACCACCAGCCTAGGGTACGCTTCTCTAAATGTCTGTGTTGCTCTAGCACCACCAGCCACTAGGAAATTTCCATATAAAATCTTACTGTTCACTAGGTGGGGTTACAATATCACTCGTGTATGCTCGTAGAGATAATATGGAGGCACACTCAAACATCAGTGAAAATATATGACATTTACTAACGAAAAGCTACATGAACCATATATAAATAATAATGGTACATGAATGGATATATATATGTATGGAATAAATAGTCTGGAGATTGTCAGCAACTCTTCTCTCAACCTCTGGCAACTCTGTCAGCTGGGCAGATTTAAATGGGGGCTTCTCAAGCGGGGGCTACTTCTTCAACATCAACCTCCTCCTCCTCACCAACTTCAACATCGTCCACACACTGTCTTCCTTAACGGTCGTAAATACTAGCTGCCCTGCAGCCTATCCTAATACTAATGTACTAATAAATATACTGATACCATATACAGATATTTCGTGGCCTAACCTAATCAACAAGGGGTAATGGGAGGGAAAAATTATCTACCTTCAACATTCCTGTACACAACGCCTATCCCTCAATAATGTGAGGTTCCCACGGTTCCTGGGCCACTCCTTGCCGATCCAGTAGCGTGTTGCAGAGCCTCAGGTGTTGTGAAGCAATTGCGTCTTCTCCGTGCTACTCCCTAAGTTCAGGTCTTCCAATCCTGGTCCAACCAGTGATCACTGAGCCAGTCACTATGTACGCACATTCCTTCCACAAGGCGTTTCCTCCTTGACCTAGAAACGGTGTCTTCCTCCAACGTCAGTAGATGTGACCCAGTCACTGCAAACCTGCTCGTCACACCAATTAGACTCGCGGGCGCCAGTCAGGCCCTCCCGAGTCGTCGCCGACTGAAATCCTCAAGTCTTGGCACTTCTTTGCCCACTAAACTTGGCTTCTTCGTGCTCACCCAGGAACACAGTGTCTTTGGCAATAATGGTGGATGGTG
>WNGS01167104.1:6061167-6074634 GCA_020271785.1 Procambarus virginalis | reverse complement strand
ACAATTCCACTTTTGTTCAGTCAATATTTCTTATACAGTGCACCAAGAACAGTACTGTATTTGTGCAGTTCTGTATTCATTGTGATTACCAAAACTTATATGGTTAAGAGAAAGTAAAATTTGTGTGTCCCGTATTCTTGGCAAGCTATAAATATTGTTGAAGTTAGTAGTGGCTGTTGGTCAGTGTCACATAAATCCCCTGCATAGCAGTGGAACTGTCACTTCCACTCACCTTCCGTGTCATCACACTGGAAGTCCACCTCTATGACAGCCAGGCTGAGTCACCCGACCTGCCACATGCTCCACCACCCCGTATCACCCGGTGCGGCTCACCAGCAGGTAGGTGCCTCCGCTAACTAGCAGTTATACAGCCTCTACCCAGCTGTGGTGCAACTGCGAACTAGCAGTTTGTCGCCAGCCGCTTATCACTACTCGCGTTGACACTGGAGGTGACGTTATCACCGCCAGGGTATAAATAGAGCTCCACAACCCATGGAAGCCAGTCTTTCCCTGGTGCTATTGGGGTCATCATAACATCTCTCACCCGTCGTCTGCTACCAGCCTACATCATGTGTTGGATGCTGTGGTGGTATGGTGGATGTCTTCAGCTCATCAGTATAACATTATTGTATTGTATGTATTTAACATGTTAGTCATGTTAAGGATTTCATATTCCTTTTCTCAGTTTTGAATGGAATGATCACTAAGTGTTCTCAGGTACCATTTTTGTTCATTAATATTAAAGTAAATTGTTTTAATTATTTATCTGATGTTTTTTCTTTTTCTCTTTTCTGCAACTTACACACTACAAGGGCCTAAGCAGCATTTTTGTTTGTTTATGTGATTGAGAGCGACACCAGCCTGGCCCAGTGTTGCTGCACTACTGCATCACGTCACACAGTTCCTTCCTGGAACCATTCCAACATTTACCACTACAGTACTTGTCAAGGACTACGTTTTGCTTCCTGCAACATATATAAACTCAAATCTTATTATCATTCCTTCTATTTTGCCTGGCTTCCAAAGTGGGCATTTCCAGAACTCTCACTCTAACCTCTGTATTAATATTTCTTAGCTCAGGAATCTGCTTGTTTCCTTTACCATTTTTTTATTTAACAATGTATTCTTTAGGCATTGACATCATAATATATTTGCCTACTCTACAGTATTCCAATTTAGGTGTAAACTGTGTATAATTTTGAGACTACCAAACTAACCCAACCTGGCACCTCACCACATAGTGAAACAATTTTCTTTAATTATAGGGTGTACAAGAGCCACTATGAACAAGTGGAGAAATATTTCTTGCCTCTTAAGGTTGCCCTGGGAAGACGCCGGAAAAATGATACAAGGTGGAGACTCGGGTGGAGTGACGACGGCGCCAAGTACAGCCAGCAGCCGGTCGTGGCTCAGTCCCGCCAGCATGAGTCCCTCGCTCACCACCACCGATCGCTGCACCTCACTTGATGCATCTGAAAATGCCCAAAATGCCTTATTATTCCACCGTTCTTTACAACAGATGGGTGCATTTCTCTCAATACATCAGAAACAAGAATATCCATGCGAGTAACATGTTCAGAACCAAACACTACTCTTAGATAAATACAGTCCTTAGCTCCATAGATTTTGTCATCCTGTCATCCCTATGTTCCGTCCAAGTCCACAATGTGCTAAACACCCTTCAATCAATTTAGATTCAGTGAAAGTATAAAAAATAAAAACTTGCATAATGCATCTTAACCAATCAACTTTCAAAAGTTAATCTGTAGCTAATAGCCGTGTCTTTCCATAAACACTTTAGTCTCTCCCTGATAAATGGACCCTGGAAATACTTCTGATGATTATCCAGCTCGTCCTCCTAAGGTTCCACAACGTCAAGAAACTGTCTTTCTAAAGGGCTCTTTATCCTATCCTGCCAGAGGACCCAAAACAGAAAACGGGACAGTATGTCAATTTAGCAAGCCGCTATCATTTTCTAGTACGACAATCTTTAGCCTTGGGTAGAGCATACGTTAAAATACAACATTATATTAGGAGGACGGGGTTGGATTATCTATATCAAATAAACAACACCCCAGTATTCTCCAAGAAGTTCTCAGTATCCTCCAAGCTAAAGCAGGCTTTATATTAGTGTTATCATTCTTAGTGCCATTCTCTGTTTTAGTATTTTAATGTGAAGAGTTTAAAGTATAGTATATCATCTATACATGCTCATCACATGCCACACATGAAATGTACTTCTCTTTTTTAAGACACTATCACCAACACTGTTCCTAAGGATATCTGCTCCAAACTTATGCTTGTGCCTTGATACATTTATTTCACAGTTCAACGTGAGTAGCATTACCTCAGCCTGCAGATACACCCCTTTCCCATGTCATCATTAATTCATGCAACACTTACTTCCTTGTATACATAACCATTAGCACATGCAACACCCATTTCCATGCATGTATCATTACTGCGTGCAACACCCACATCCATTTATAATGTAGAGTATATCAGTACCAAATGCAACACCCACTTTCGTGCATATATCATTGTCACCCACACCCATGGATACATCATTTTGATACCATCACCCACTATCACACGAGAAGCAGAGAGGCACTTGCTTGAAAAAGATGGAAAAGTACTCGTGAAAAAAAATCCAGCAATACCCGACTTTGATAACACCTTCCACTATCACCCTCATCTCGGAGATTATCACGAGCATTTGGCGGCTTCCATAATCACTATAATCACCAGAAAATAGTACCTTAAACATTGAATAGTATGACAGGAAACTGGTATCATTGACATTTAGTAGTGCCACGAGGACACAAACAATCACGGCAATTAAATACATTGCTAGATGAAAATATCTTCCAGTAATATAAGCCAATGCCAAAACAGGCCCGAAACTATGCACCAGAACCAGCGGGATCTTCGATAGGATTTATATTTGAGTAACATATGTTACTCTCTCTTTGTACACCAAAGCTTAACTTATTCACATTTATACTTTAGTCATCTCTAAGTTTTGATAACAAGCTGATCCTCTCCCATTGGTATCCTGATACTCTCATTCACTAAACAAATAATCTTACTACATTACTGAACTATACAAAATGATTATTTTCATTTTTGCATTTTATTGCCACATAACTAATCCTTTTACATACTGTACCTTAAAATCATAGCACATAGGTACGCTCTACTATTCTGAATAAGAGAGAAGAAAAGCTGAATATAAAAAGATTCATTTTAGTTACAATATGCAGTATTGTACTCGGTAGTACTTGTAAAGAGAAACAATACGCCATTATGAAGATTTCGGAGTTTTATAGATTTCTTAAATCTACAAAACTAGTTTGTTTCTATAGAGTACTGTCCATAATACTTGCTTAATGGTGGTCAAATGCAAGCCCTGAACCTCAGATCTGCCTAAGCGTAGCCAGTGAATTGACTGTACCAGGAAAACCAAAACTATTCAAGCCACAATCGGTAAACTAAATTAGACGATGGGTTACACAAAGCTGCCAAATTACTTTATTTGCCAACTCACCTGTGACAGTCTTGACGGTGACACTCGTAGGGTGTGTTTGGTCTGGAGGCTGGTATAGAGCGTGATACACGCGGCCAAATGTTCCTTCCTGCTCTACCTCCAACAACTGTAGGCATTCTCTAGAGACTCTCAGACCAGTCAATTTGGCAGATATATCACCTGAAACACATGGTCACCTCTTAAGTCATTCAAATTATTAAATGCAACAAGCAAGAACACACAGTTAAGAGCATCAGTCACATTAGTAAGAGACAACTTGAAGTGATGAACAGCAAACAAGAAGCACGATAGTAAGGATGAAAGAAAGTCAGGTGGAATTAGAGGGTAGTTTCATAAAGCAAACATTTGATGTATTTTTATAAGAGAACTTGTGGAAAGTACTTTATACCGGGTTGTACGAAGTCATGGGCTCAGCAGTAGACCAAAGGGATCAAGAGGCCCAAGGATTGAGGGGCCAAAGGGGCAAGAGTCCCTGGAATGAGGGGTCAAAAGGGAAAGTGCCCCCAGGAATGACGGGTCAAAGGGAAAGAGCCCCAGGAATGAGGGGGGGGCCAGCACGTATTTTTGGAGCACTGGGGACACGTGGTGAAAAATGGCTTATCTTGAGATTATCTTAAGATGATTTCGGGGTTTATCGTCCCCTCGGCCCGGTCCTCGACCAGGCCTCTTTTTTTTTACCCCCCCCCCAGGAAGCAGCCCGTAGCAGCTGACTAACTCCCAGGTACCTATTTACTGCTAGGTAACAGGGGCATCAAGGTGAAAGAAACATTTGGCCCATTTGTCTCCGCCTATCACGGGGATCAAACTCAGAACCTCAGGACTCTAATCCGAAGCGCTGTCCACCCAGCTGTCAGGCGCCCTGACAGCTGGGAAATTCCGTGCAACCATCTTTAGGTTATCTTGAGATGATTTCGGGGCTTTAGTGTCCCCGCGGCCCAGTCCTCGACCAGGCCTCCACCCCCAGGAAGCAGCCTGTGACAGCTGACCAACACCCAGGTACCTATTTTACTGCTAGGTAACAGGGGCATAGGGTGAAAGAAACTCTGCCCATTGTTTCTCGCCGGCACCCGGGATCGAACCCGGGACCACAGGATCACAAGTCCAGTGTGCTGTCTGCTCAGCCGACCGGCTCCCAACTTCGACCATGGAGAACTATGATGCACAAAGCACCACATCGGCAACAGAACTGAGTGGCGGAGGACCATGCTTCAGGCAGCCTGGTAGCAGTGATCGATACTGATGGGTTCGAGCCAATTTAGAGTGAATTATTTGATTTTGGTTAATTTATCTGAGGAGCTATTTGCCAGTTTTCAGGCTTCTTGACATTGTATGGAGCAATCTTGGTGAGATAGATACAGTGGAACCAAGGGGCTTCCCCTAGAAAAAAACCAGCATTGTGTGTAATGAAACCCCATTTTCTGGGTGAGCCCCGGAGGCTCCCTGAAGCTATCGGACTGATATACGCTATATTAGTCTGGGGCTTCAGTCAATGGAGTTCTACCTACCGGGGACCACTAGCTAGAACATGGACCCCCTCAGAGAGATGCAGGGAGCAATGGCCCAAGGAAAACCCCCCTTGTATTTGGGGGTATTCCATCTGCCACTGACAGGGGTTAGGCACCCAGAAAGGTAGGCACCTCAAAATAAACCCCATATGGTTGGAAACTGCAAAAAACCCAAGACCGAACAGAAAACAGAACTCTCCAAAAGAAAACATAGGAAATAAGCAATCGTCATTCACTGCACCTGCGCTGTTTGTCCATGCAGCCCTCCCCTCCTTGGAAGGGGGTAGACCCAGACCCCTCGCACCGGCTATTCACACCTCAGTCCGGAGGCCGAGCATAAAAAACGAAAGCGACGATCGGAGGGAGGGTGCCAGAGCCTCTGGGGCTCACTCAGAAAATGGCGTTTCATTACATTCAACGCTGGTTTTCTGTGGGGAGCCCCTTCAGCTCCCTGGAGCTACATACCCAAAAATAAGTAAAATAGGGACTCACCCGGGAGGCGGCCGCACTGTGTGCTTCACCTCGAAGACAAGACAACTGGCTGCAACCTGTGAACCAGGGCAACACAGAAACGATTGGGACCAGGCACATTCACCAAATAACGGGTGGCCAGGACCCTGTTTGACCTCCAAAACCCCGTGCTCGAATGTCAGCCAAAGACACGTTCCCAAACACATCAGCTAGAGCAGCATACTCACAAACCTCATGGGCACGAGGGTAGACCGCAGGTTGGATAGACTTAACAATCCTGTGGACAACCTGAGAGACCCGAGTCCTGAAACAGGGAACGGGGAAAAGCAGGTCAGCCCAAAGCGCGTTTACAGACACAGAGGCTGAGGCGAGCTGGTAACGGCATAGAGCCGCAATCGGACAACACATGATGCACCTCCGGGCCCAACCAACCAAGCAACAATAACCCAAGGGCTACTTCGGAAGCCCGCCGTCTCGTTCTTCACCAGAAAAGAAGGAGACGTCTGCATCCGAACAAAACAACCACCAGGACCGAAAAATCAGAAACCTCTGCGCTGGAGGAGGGCATGAAGCTCACCGACCCGACCCTCAGAAGCCAATGCCAACAGAAAGAGCCTTCTGGAGGCAATCTTGAACCGAAGGGGGCCACCACAAACCGAGGAAAAGAAAGAAAAGAGAGCACCCGGTCCAAGGACCAAGTCGGCTCAAGCAGTGCATGCGCAAGCCGGAGGTGAAACAAAGCACGAGAAAGCTTACGAAACAGGGCGGAAGTGACATCCACCCCAAACGCAAGCTGGAGCGGCTCCGCCAGCACCGCACGGCAAGAGGCAACAGTATTGGGCATACGATGACAGTCCTGAAAGAGCCAAGAAGACAACCCTGAACAGAAATAGAAGACAACCTACAAAGAAAGAGGAGATGGCACATAGAACGCCAAGAGATTTCATACTGCCACCGAGATGAAGACCTCAGGTGGGTCATCATCAAGGAAGCCACCTGATCACCATACAAGTGGTGATACACCCACATTAAAGAGACTAAATGCGAAGAGCAGAGGAGTAGATTGAACCATCCACATACCGGACTGGCCTGACCTGCTGGAAAAGGCGGAGCCATGGAAAATGCCTCGGGTTCGGACACCGAGCAAGCAGCGCCTGAAACCAAGGCTGGGCCGGCTATCACAGGGCCACAAGAACGACTCCCGCGGTAAGACTCCAACCGAGCCAGAACACAAAGCAACAGCTGGACCAGGGAAAAAGAGGTACAGGTAACCCCACCTCTACCAGTTCTGCCGATAAGCATTCACTGCAACGGATGCGCAATCAGGGTGGGCGCTTTCCACATATATCGGGAGATGCCGGGACCACGCCAACACGAAGAGGTTCACCTCTGGGGGCCCATACATCCAGCAGAGCCAAATGAAGGAGTCCAATGTAAAAAATTGCCCAATGGATTGAACAAGTCCGCAATGTAATAAATCGGCTTTGCCCCATATACTGTAGTTCATTTGAGCGAGACCACACTAATATTTGTACATACTGAATATATTTGTGAGTGTTATCTTGAGGTTATCTTGAGATGATTTTGGGGCATAGCATTCCGCCGGCCCGGTCCTCGACCAGACCTCCTTTTGTTACACATCCCCAGGAGGCAGCCCGTAGCAGCTGTCTTAACTCCCAGGTACCTATTTACTGCTAGATGAACAGGGGCATCAGGGGTGAAAGAAACTTCACCCAATTGTTTCCACCTCCGCCAGGATCGAACCCGGAACCTTGGGACTATGAATCCCGAGTGCTGTCCACTCAGCTGTCAGGCCCCACTGACTTGTACTCTACTTTTGTGTACAATACTCAGAAAACTATAAAAATGTACCACCTTAATACCAAATAACGTGAATAAACCAAGTTTCAACCGGACTTCAGTTTACTTGTTTCCTAAAACAACAGACTTCCCATCATCAGTACAAGAAGTCACGTAGTATAAAAGCTTACTTTGTCTTGGATCAGTGTACTGAGGTTCAGGGCTGCCCGTGGTGGTGGTAGTTGTGGCAGTGGTAGTGTTGGTGGGCTGAGGTGACCGTCGCATTTCACTGAGGGACGACTGAGACGTTTTACCAACACCAGCAATGTCGGCAGCATTGCGTTGATTGTTCGGGACATTCTCGTTAAGGCCCAAATTACCATGGCGACCACTGGCCGATCTCTGGCCACTTCCCGTGCGTCTTCTGCAAATGAGCTTGTATGATCACTACTTGCGTACAACTATATGATGTTTGTACACTATCATGCAGTATCATGAAGTAGACATAAGGAAGGACTTTTGAAGGACTGAACAGGTTATTCAATAATTTATTGAAAATGGAAAGATTTGTAATAATTAAGGTAAAATTATTAATATAATGCATGCATAACATGGATATTACCCTATTAGCTGTCCAATACGAAAATAAATGCAAGAAAATATTCCGCCTTTAACACTTTGGTGGTCCAGTCCCTCTCCTCGTTCCCAACAGTAAACATTTCAGGCTCTCTAGGCCGCTCAACGATGAAAAAAAAAGTTTACAAATAACTTAGAAAACATAAAATTACTGTAAACTTTTTTTTTTTGCATCATTGAGTGGCCTAGGGAGCCTGAAATGTTTGGTTATAACTATAAATTGTGTCAAAATGTTTGCAAATGGAATGTCTAAAGAATAGATCAAAAGCAGAAGTGTAGAGTATTTATAATAGAATATGCTCATCTCTGCCCATTCTTGAACATAAGTATACTAAAGTCGACTTGGCAAATCCCGCTCAGCGATGCTTGAAATGTTTACATTGTTCATTTTCAGTTATTTGTTAGTATATAACAAATTCCCCCCAGAAAGGCAACTGAAGACATTTAAAGGTCTGATTTTCAAAGAGCAGATTTAAAAAGAAAATGGACATTGTGAACGCAGGCAATGTTTGGTTCTTGAATTAAGGATGCATCTGTGTTGACATTTGTAAGGGTCAAAGAGATGACCCATTAAAGGGAATGTCTTATAATAAGTACAATAGAGTCCTGTGAGTGGACGCTTACCCATCAGGACACTATAAACAGTTTTATCAATANCTTAGGGTCTAAATAAGCCACTTTTAGACCTAATTTAGTACATATATATACTATACTAGACTAGGAACAGTTAGGCTTAGTTGTTGCCTTCTTTCTTGCCTCAAAATTACAGTATTCACACAAACTGTGAACTTCTGTCTCTTTTGTGAACAGTCAATATAATAGTACATTCCATTAATTGCAGCTATACATACTATGTATTATTTTTGGGAGGATGTATTGTCAGTTACTGGCAAAGCCCAAACAAGGAAAGTCACTACCAAGTCCTGTTTACAGGACCTGACCTGACCTGTCTGCTGGAGAGTTGTTACACACCTGCTCACTCTTTACACCTGGCCAGAGTTGTCATGCACCTGCTCACTCTCTACACCGGCCCAGAGTTGTCATGCACCTGCTCACTCTTTACACCTGGCCCAGAGTTGTCATGCACCTGCTCACTCTTTACACCTGGCCCAGAGTTGTCGTGCACCTGCTCACTCTCTACACCTGGCCCAGAGTGTCATGCACCTGCTCACTCTCTACACCTGGCCCAGAGTTGTCATGCACCTGCTCACTCTTTACACCTGGCCCAGAGTTGTCACACACCTGCTCACTCTTTACACCTGGCCCAGAGTTGTCACACACCTGCTCACTCTTTACACCTGGCCAGAGTTGTCACGCACCTGCTCACTCTCTACACCTGGCTAACACATTAACTTGCAAGCCAATCTTTCTCACCAGGAAGAC
Source organism: Procambarus virginalis (assembly GCA_020271785.1). Lineage (NCBI taxonomy): Eukaryota > Metazoa > Arthropoda > Malacostraca > Decapoda > Cambaridae > Procambarus > Procambarus virginalis. The sequence goes on along the minus strand of WNGS01167104.1, from coordinate 6,065,292 downwards.
GAGTTTAACGCAGGTGTCAATGGCCCTTCACATCAAGACATTTGAGTACATTGGCCATGGAACTAAAGGACTGGCAGCCTCCAGTATTATGAAACCTCATAAACAAGATGAGCTCCGACTTACTTCCTCGCTCCCCAGCCGATATAGAACGTATGGAGTCTAGCAAGCCTCGTACAGTCATCCACAGGAGAGCTCGGGGCACTCCTGTGTTTCTCAGTGGCAAGCTGCTGTTGACCTAAGCCACATCATGATGCAGTTTCGGCACAAGGTCAGACACTGAAACCAGATCGGTATTTACCATCTGGTCAGTAACAAGATGACTGGCCACATGAACTACTAAATCAGAATAAACAAAATATGATATTTTCAAGCATTTTCACTAAAGTAGCAACTATCACAAAAATATGAACTGAACAGCATTGAAGAAATTTTTAATTTAAATTCATGCTTGAAACACCAAATTGCAGAAGCCTTTGTTAGATAAATCTACTCTTCATATGGGGTTTTAACTACTGTACACTTATGTGAATGCTTTGAGTTTCCATGCTGTATTAGTATTTCTCAAATGTCATCTAATAAAAAATAAATTTCTATTGTTCAGAGAAGAAATTTGTTTCAATTTTTTTTCACATTTTTATTTGACTAAAGATAAATAAAAATAAAAAAGCTATACTGTATTAACCAAAATGAACACATTCCAAATTAAGCGACGAATCACGGCTATTTTATAAAGAACTACTACAACCCAATAAACGTACATCGTTCCAAATGATTATCTTATCTTTAACTATTACACAAGGTACACTTAAAATATCACCCCTTTAATAAAGAATACGGCACATATCTCATGGACTTGCAGATCAGAATAGCATCTGTAAAACCTTCTATGCACATGCACCTCCTAGTGTCACTTGGTGTCGAGATGTTGCAAAACATTCACAATACTGTACATGCTGCAAATTACAAGTTGTTGTTAGAGAGAATGAACTACTGCACTAAATACTTAATGTACACTTGCAAATGAAGATCACAGAACAAGATTCTAGATCAAACTGGTCTTACTATCATGCTGATAATGGAACTGATGTCATTCCTTTGTCCTGGCAAAATAGCCAAGTAAAATTTATAGATCTCTCTCTCTCGTGCATAGTTCTCATTTATCTCTCAATGATCAACACAGCTCTCATCCACATCTTTATGTATTCAGATTATCCTACCTGATCAAACTGTACAAATGGTCATTACAAAAACCTACAGAAGTTTTCTTAGATCAGCTCCAGATCAACAAACTCGGCTGATGCCATATGGAGCCTTCAGGCTAGGTCACGACCTTGTGCCTGGAGAAAGATACACCGCAAACTTGCATGACCTTGTACTGTACCTGGAGAATGGCACACCCCTGACTAGGTCATCACCTTGTGACTAGACTAGTCGGCATAATAGTATTCCTAATATTCTGGGCAAGATGTCTCCCCTTGTGGACCTCTACTTTTGCACCAGTGGTAGCCAAAACGTTTTCCCGTGTACTAGTACTGGGCAAGACTATTACTATGCGAGAGGAAAGGCTTCTTGCCCACAATCTTTGTTTTGGGGAAATATTTTGCCAACCTCTAGTATAGAACAAGGCACTTTGCCAACTACTACTGTAGCCTACCATTGGTATAGGGCAAGGCATTTTACCCACCACTAGTGTAGAGCACAGCACCTTACTAACCACTAGTGTAGAGCACGGCACCTTACCCACCACCAGTGTAGAGTACGGCACCTTACCATACACAAGTGGTGGGAAAGATGTCTATTTATGGTTTCCACTGTAAAGGAGAGTAAGCCTTTTAGCATTTTGATCACTGCTCAACCAGCAGATGGGCAAGGTTCCTCTCCCTCTACCAGCAGTGAGCAAGGTTCCTTTTCCTTTACCAGCAGCGGGCAAGGTTCCTCTCCCCAACCAGCAGCGGGCAAGGTTCCTCTCCCTCTACCAGCAGTGGGCAAGGTTCCTTTTCCTCTACCAGCAGCGGGCAAGGTTCCTCTCCCCCAACCAGCAGTGGGCAAGGTTCCTCTCCCTCGACCAGCAGCGGGCAAGATGCATGCCAATACACTAGTGAAGATCAGCCGCAGAACAGAACACCATGCACATTCAGAAGCAATACAAATGTATAAAAATTATGTAATTTAAAATATAAATAAATTAACCTAGAAAGGTTTTATCTTCATATACACATGTACAAAAATATTAAAAACCTCAATACACAATTTGGAATATTTTATATTGAAAAAAATGAACAATTTGTTTTGAAAAAGCAGCTGCACTCCACAAAGGATTTCCATACATATTTCATACATATAGGCAACAAATACATTCACCAACATTTCAGTATCAGTTTATCATATACAGTTCATGAATGAGAGTATAATTTGTATATTATAAAATATAGCTGCACCTTTATCAAACCATATCAGTAAAAATATTCTTAAGTAATTAGCCAAGGAACAAAAGACAAAAATAATTAATAGTTTTCATGTACTCTAAGAGTGACAGGTCCCTAAGGCAAGGTTTCAGAGAACAGCACACAATAATACATTACAACAAGGTACATCACCACAAGCTTCACATTGTAATCTTATTTCCAAAGTTTGTGACTTGGTCCATCACAGCACAAGCATTTCTTGCCACGTACCCGTCTTCCAGCTCTTGTGACGAGGCAGAGAGGAGGGGGGGGGGGAGGGAAACTGGGAGAGAAATAGTGGCAACATGAGACCCCTCACCTTCAGGGCTGGGGAAGGGTAGATCCCTCGCCCCTTCAGGGCTGGGGAGAGGGTAGATCCCTTGCTCCTTCAGGGCTGGGGGAGGGTAGATCCCTCACCCCTTCAGGGCTGGGGGGAGGGTAGATCCCTCACCCCTTCAGGGCTGGGGGAGGGTAGATCCCTCCCCTTCAGGGCTGGGGAAGGGTAGATCCCTCGCCCCTTCAGGGCTCGGGGGAGGGTAGATCCCTCGCCCCTTCAGGGCTGGGGGGAGGGTAGATCCCTCACCTTCAGGGCTGGGGGGAGGGTAGATCCCTCGCCCCTTCAGGGCTGGGGAAGGGTAGATCCCTCGCCCCTTCAGGGCTGGGGGGAGGGTAGATCCCTCACCTTCAGGGCTGGGGGGAGGGTAGAGCCCTCACCTTCAGGGCTGGGGAAGGGTAGATCCCTCGCCCCTTCAGGGCTGGGGGGAGGGTAGATCCCTCACCTTCAGGGCTGGGGGGAGGGTAGATCCCTCACCTTCAGGGCTGGGGAAGGGTAGATCCCTCGCCCCTTCAGGGCTGGGGGGAGGATAGATCCCTCGCCCCTTCAGGGCTGGGGGGAGGGTAGATCCCTCGCCCCTTCAGGGCTGGGGGGAGGATAGATCCCTCGCCCCTTCAGGGCTGGGGGAGGGTAGATCCCTCACCCCTTCAGGGCTGGGGGGAGGGTAGATCCCTCGCCCCTTCAGGGCTGGGGGGAGGGTAGATCCCTCGCCCTTCAGGGCTGGGGGGAGGGTAGATCCCTCGCCCCTTCAGGGCTGGGGAAGGGTAGATCCTCGCCCCTTCAGGGCTGGGGAGAGGGTAGATCCCTTGCCCCTTCAGGGCTGGGGGGAGGGTAGATCCCTCACCTTCAGGGCTGGGGGAGGGTAGAGCCCTCACCTTCAGGGCTGGGGGGAGGGTAGATCCCTCGCCCCTTCAGGGCTGGGGGGAGGGTAGATCCCTCACCTTCAGGGCTGGGGGGAGGGTAGAGCCGTCACCTTCAGGGCTGGGGGGAGGGTAGATCCCTCGCCCTTCAGGGCTGGGGGGAGGGTAGATCCCTCGCCCCTTCAGGGATGGGGGGAGGGTAGATCCTCGCCCCTTCAGGGCTGGGGGGAGGGTAGATCCCTCGCCCCTTCAGGGCTGGGGGGAGGGTAGATCCCTCGCCCCTTCAGGACAGAGGGAGGGTAGACCCCTTGCCCCCTAAAGGGCAGAGGGAGGGTGCACAATTATGAGGTCACACCTCATCCCATCTTCAAGACAATGACGAAAATACATTAACCTACAGACGTTACATTATTACCTTTCTCTGAATAATACAATGGGCCATGCTATTAAACAAATCAGTAGCTGTGTTACTTTTTTCAAATTCAAA
>WNGS01167104.1:6031125-6050450 GCA_020271785.1 Procambarus virginalis | reverse complement strand
TAAGAAGAGGAGAAGCACCTACTATCAAGAAGAAGAGCAGAAGCACCTACTATCAAGAAGAAGAGAAGAAGCACCTACTATCAAGAGAGGAGAAACACCTACTATCAAGAAGAAGAGCAGAAGCACCTACTATCAAGAAGAGGAGAAGCACCTACTATCAAGAAGAGGAGAAGAAGCACCTACTATCAAGAAGAGGAGAAGCACCTACTATCAAGAAGAGGAGAAGCATCTACTATCAAGAAGAAGAAGTACCTACTATTAAGAAAAGAGAAGAAGCACTTACTATAAGAAGAAGAGAAGAAACACCTACTATCAAGAAGAGCAGAAGCACCTACTATCAAGAAGAAGAGGAGAAGAAGCACCTACTATCAAGAAGAAGAAGAAACATCAAACACTATCTCCTTCACTGTTCCGACATCATAGTGCCAGAGTAAATTTCAAACAGGTATTTATCGCACTTTATTAACTAAGTGACGACACTTAAAATACCCTTTACCATCGAGCATATATTAGGTGAGCTCTTGTTACAGGAAAAAATATCAAATGTCAAAGCACTGGCTTAATATCTCCAGTCGACCAGCAAATTGGGCCACATGTGACCCGTGTGACATTTATACCTGGCGCCACCAACAGCTAAACACAGACAGCAAATACCTGGCCGGGGAGGATTGACCGGGCACCAATCCTTAATTGTAGCCTCTGTTCACCCAGCAGTAAATGGATACCTGATCGTTAAACGATTCGGCGGATCGTATTCTGGGGGAAATTAGGATCGAGGACCTGCCCGAAACGCCACGCGCGCTATTGGCTTTACAAGAATGTAAAAACTCTTGTATATATCAATAAATTCCTGGCCACAGCATCAAGGATCAGCAGACGCCATAAACACAACATATTGCTCTACAGTGCGGCAAGTCTCCCTCTGACACACAGCTGTGAGTCGCCGCTCCTCCAGCTACACACAACGCAACAAACACTTTTGACTCTTATCATCTCAACATAAACGCGTCAGTCAATCTGTACTGGTGCAGTCATCGAGAGGATAAACCCTTCATGCAAACTGCATCTACCATTAAGAAGAAGAAGAACTAGTTCATAGCAGTTTGTTACTAACATATATTGGTCTCCAGCTCTTGGGCTCTGCCTCTCCAACTGTTGGTTAATTGATGTCAGAGCTTCCAAATCTTCGTCCAATGTCATATGTGCCTCTAAAACTATGGATGGAATAAGCCCTCATTGTTGATCACATTATATGGCATCAAAATTTTATCATTAATAAATTTTCGGTTGAGCGTCCTGCTTCCTCACCTCACCGATTCATTTACACTTGAAGACATGGAAGGAGCAGCAACCGTTGAAGCAGCACCTCCAAAAACCAAGTGATGAGCAGATACGAACAAAGAGGTGAGTTCTTACCTGAGTGTAGACGACTAGATGGTAGAGCCAATGTTGCACACTTCGTGCCTTTCACACATGTGCCACTTGACCTTTTGTCACTTGTACTACTCACCTAGTTGTAGTTGCAGGGGGTTGAGCTTTGGCTCTTTGGTCCCGCCTCTCAACCGTCGATCAACTGGTGTACAGATTCCTGAGCCTATTGGGCTCTATCATATCTACATTATAAACTGTGTATGGAGTCAGCCTCCACCACATCACTGCCTAAAGCATTCCATCCGTTAACTACTCTGACACTGAAAAACTCCTTTCTAATGTCTTTGTGGCTCATCTGGGTACTAAGTATCCACCTGTGTCCCCTTGTTTGCTTACCACCCGTGTTAAAGATTTTGTCTTTGTCCACCCTGTCAATTCCCCTGAGAATTTTGTAGGTGGTTATCATGTCTCCCCTTACTCTTCTGTTTTCCAGGGATGTGAGGTTCAGCTCCCTTAGCTTTTCCTCGTAGTTCATACCTCTCAGTTCCGGGACGAGCCTGGTGGCATACCACTGAATCTTCTCTAACTTTGTCTTGTGTTTAACTAGGTATGGACTCCAGGCTGGAGCTGCATATCCCAGGATTGGTCTGACGTAAGTGGAATACAAGGAGAATGATTCCTTAACCAAGTTTCTAAAGGCAGTTCTTATGTTGGCCAGTCTAGCATATGCCACTGATAAATCCTTTTGATGTGGGCCTCTGGGGACAGGTTCGGTGAGATATCAACCCCCAGATCTTTCTCTCTATTTGACTCTTGTAGGATTTCCCCTCCCAGATGGTACCTTGTGTTCAGCCTTCTTCTCCCTTTGCCTAATTTCATTACTTTACACTTTCCTGAATTGTACTTTAGTAGCCATTTTCTAGACCATTCCCTCCAGGTCATCCTGTAGTCTCTGTCTATCTTCATCCGTCTTGATTCTTCTCATAATTTTTGCATCATCAGCAAACATTGAGAGGAACGAGTCTATACCCTCTGGAAGATCGTTTACATATATTAGAAACAGGATGGGTCCAAGTACTAAGCCCTGTGGGACTCCGCTGGTGACATCTCGCCACTCTGATGTCTTCCCCCTCACAGTTACTCGCTGTTTCCTGTTGCTTAGGTACTCCCTTATCCACTGTAGCACCTTCTCTTTTACTCCTGCCTGTTGCTCCAACTTTTGTAACAGCCTTTTATGGGGTACTGTGTCAAAGGCTTTCTGACAATCCAAGAAAATACAGTCTCCCCACCCTTCTCTTTCTTGCCTAATTTTGTTGCTTGGTCATAGAATTTTATTTAACCTTGTGTTACCCTTGACGTTCTTTCCCTTGTGTTATGAAAGGGCGACCCTTGACGTTCTTTCCCTTGTGTTATGAAAGGGCGACCCTTGACGTTCTTTCCCTTGTGTTATGAAAGAGCGACCCTTGACGTTCTTTCCCTGTGTTATGAAAGGCGACCCTTGACGTTCTTTCCCTTGTGTTATGAAAGGGCGACCCTTGACGTTCTTTCCCTTGTGTTATGAAAGAGCGACCCTTGACGTTCTTTCCTTGTGTTATGAAAGAGCGACCCTTGACGTTCTTTCCCTTGTGTTATGAAAGGGCGACCCTTGACGTTCTTTCCCTTGTGTTATGAAAGAGCGACCCTTGACGTTCTTTCCCTTGTGTTATGAAAGGGCGACCCTTGACGTTCTTTCCCTTGTGTTATGAAAGGGCGACCCTTGTCGCTCTTTCCTTGTGTTATGAAAGGGCGACCCTTGACGTTCTTTCCCTTGTGTTATGAAAGGGCGACCCTTGACGTTCTTTCCTTGTGTTATGAAAGGGCGACCCTTGACGTTCTTTCCCTAGTGTTATGAAAGGGCGACCCTTGACGTTCTTTCCCTTGTGTTATGAAAGGGCGACCCTTGTCGCTCTTTCCCTTGTGTTATGAAAGGGCGACCCTTGTCGCTCTTTCCCTTGTGTTATGAAAGGGTGACCCTTGTCGCTCTTTCCCTTGTGTTATGAAAGGGCGACCCTTGTCGCTCTTTCCCTTGTGTTATGAAAGAGCGACCCTTGACGTTCTTTCACTCATGTTACTTTTTCTATTCTTTTGCTTGCATTATCCATACTGTTTTTGTATTTGCACACCCCTTGTTGTTCTTTCACTCATATTCCCCTTAGCATTCTTTCACAATCATGAGAACCATTGGTAAATGAAAGGAATATAAAGGAGCAGAGCATTATTTAATTTATAATTTAATGGTCTGATGGCAAGGGTTGGCATGGTAGCTACCCACTAACCCATCCAGGCCTAGTTTTTTAGTTTAAAACAATATTTTTTTATAATATGGGCCAACTTATTTGCAGGCATTTTGAGTCGAATTGAAGTAAGATCGATGTTATATGAGCTGTGTTTTTGGAGTGATTTTGAGTCAGGATAGCCCCAGACTCTGTTCATGTAGAATGCTGAGGGTGTACAGATATCTATAATGTCATGGTATGATTATTTTTCCATTCTACTTCAAATTGTCTTATCATCCTAATATTGTGATGTAAACTATGCCAATACAGCATATATCTTACCGCTCTAATGGTAAACCTCGGTATGTGTTTACAATACATCACTTTCAGATTGTTAGCTAAATGTCACTCTTTACATAAAATGTAAGTTTGATTTAGTTTGTTTAGTAAGTTTGACTATACACCTGTTTAGTCCAGCCAGTATTTCATTTGTGCAAGTTATGAGTAAAGTTTGTGATTGTGATAATGACCCTGTCTACATGCTGTGCTGTTATTGTGACACTCTTGTAATTAATGTACAGCATTCTTAATTTTTGTGTAAACTTTCTCGGTTATTGATTTGAGTTGCTTGATTTACTAGCCTGCTTACTGTCTGCCATCAGGCCCATGATTTTCTTAAATTTGCTGCTTTGTCTTGGAGCGAGTATAAGGATTACTCGCTACAGTCTGCTGTTTTCTTCAACATGTTGTGGGCTAATATTCAAGCTCTGGGGTTTTGGAGGTCTAATAGGTTTTTGACAGCCTGGTATTTGGTTAATGTTCCTGGTTCCAGTTGGTATTGTGTTGCACAGGGCTGGGTTACCGTCTCTTCTCCAACTTGGTACCTGCTGTCCCTCCTCCTCCTCCCTGGTAAGTGCCTTGTTTACCTAATTTCCCTGTGGGTGGTTAGCTTCAGGGAGCCATAAAGGGGCTCCTCCTTCAGTGTTGAGTGTAAGGAAATTGCGCTTTTCTGGTAAAACCCCAGTGGCTCCCTGATTCCCTCCTTCCCTCTCTACCAGGTTTGTCGGTTTGTTGTGTATCAGCTCCAGACTAACATGTGGGCTCCAGGTTGCCTGGTGGCAGTCATGAGTACCAATGAGTACAGGCTAGTTTCAAGTGAACCAATTGTTTTGACTGAATCATTTAGTGTCGTTTGGCTCTTTCATTGGTTCATTTTCTATGAACTTTGCAGTTTGCTAAATTTCTGGATCTGGATTTTACAGTGATGGCAATTATAAGAATCTCCTATTTCTTGTGCCTCAGTGAGGGAGGGCCAGGTTCTGGTCCCTTGTAGGACCAACAGGACTTCGATGACTAATGTAACCCAGTAGTGGGGAAGTCATCTAGGTGAGACAGCTTCAGGGAGGCACCAACGGGTTCTTCAAGAAAGAGACATTTCATTACAGTTGTCATTTTTTTTTTTTTTTTTTTAGAATTTTTAATTTTTAATCACACAATACTATTACATTATATATAAAAAAAATTAAATAAGCATAGGCATTTATTGTATTATTTCCTATAAGAAAAATCAGGAAAATTTGGTGATAAATAGCCCCCAAAAAGGGGGGACAAATTTCTAGAAATCTGGGATTTACACAAATCCATACCAAGTCTGGAGGTATACAATTCAGATTTTGGAGTGTCACTGTGTACCTTCTGTATTTCACTTTTTATTAATGAGTGCAATACTGTATTTTATTTGATAATTGAGGGTGTTACAAGATAAATCTGGCTGTCACACACACACATTACTGTTTTTAAGTCTTTAAAAGTAATATGTTTATAATTTCAAAGAGCTCCCTCTAACTTCAGTTATTGTTTCAGATACTAGACAAGTGATGATCCTCAAGGCTGAAGAGGAGATGAGCATTAGCCTCAGTTCTGGGGAACAGAGACATTGAATTACAGTACTAGCTTTTCATCCAAGGTTGTGCCATTATGTAATGCCAGGGATGGAACACGGATGAAATTTGTGTGACATGTGCTATTCAAAAAGGTTTAAGTACAGTTAATATCAGTATTTGTACAAGAACATGGTACAGTATGCACAAGTTTGAATGTGCAGACACTAAGCTCGGATGTTTAATGCTGCATAATTCTACATATATACTTCTCCTCTGCCAGTGGTGTAATTGTTTAATTTAAAGAAACTAGGACAGTTAACACGCATGCTGCAAGCTCCTTCTCAGAATGCATAAACGCACAGCTAAAAAAAAGTATGAATGTGGAGATTGTGGAAAACTGTTCTTGCTGAAGAGGTACCTTAACATTCACAGGGCCAGTCACATAAGTGAGAAGTATGAATGTGAAGATTGTGGGAAACTGTTCACTCGTAAAACCTACCTTGACAAACACAGAGTTAAGCACTCAAGCCAGGAGACCCGTTTAGATGAACAAAAGTTCAGTCAAACGAGCAAGAACAACAATGTCAACAATGAAAACGACTGTGATACAAGTGTAAAGAGCTACAGCAACAAACATGCGGCTACTCACTTGAGTGAGACAAGTGAGAAAAACTTTGCATGTGAGGAATGTGGAAAAGTGTTCACCAATAAAAAATACCTTTACAAGCACAAAGGTATTCACACAAGTGAGAAACACTTTGAGTGTGAGGAATGTGGGAAGCGGTTCTCTCGGAGTGGCTACCTTAACAAACACAAGATCACTCATACTGGTAAGACAAGGGAGAAAAAGTACTCTTGCGAGGAATGTGGGAAACTGTATGCCAATAAGAATAGTCTTGAGTGGCATAAGGCCGTTCACAAAGACAAGAGGTATGAGTGTGCGGAATGTGGAAAGCTGTTTCTTCACATGACCTACCTCATTCAGCATAGAAATGTTCACACACAAGAGAAAAAGTATAGATGTGATGAATGTGGGAAGGAGTTCCTGTGGAAGAGGAAACTTGCTGATCATAGGTTAACTCACACAGGTGGAGGGCATGAGTGCAAAATATGTGGGAAACGTTTTATTCAGAAGAGGAGTCATGCTGAACACATACTTGGTCATACTTCTGAGAAGCTGGCATGTGAAGTGTGTGGAAAAATGTGTGTTCACGAGAAGCAACTTGGTGAACATAAGCGTACTCACATGGGCGAGAGGAAGTATGATTGTGAGGTGTGTGACAAGTCATTCTTGCAGAAGAGTTACCTCACTCAACATGAGCTTATTCACAAAGGTGAGAAAGAGTTTGAATGTGATGAGTGTGGAAAACAATTCACTTTGAAAGGCTATCTTAATAAGCATAAAGCTAGTCACAAAGGAGCGAAGTATCAATGTGAGGAGTGTGGCAAATTGTTCTCTCGCAAGGGCTACCTTACCAAGCACAGGCTGCTTCACACGGATCGAGAAGAAAGGTATTCTTGTGAGGAATGCGGCAAAGTGTCCGGTAAGAAAGATAATATTACCAGACACAAGGCTGTGCACACTGATAAGAGGCACAAGTGTGAGGAATGTGGGAAACTGTTCCTTCACAAAGCTTACCTGATTCACCACAAAAATATTCACACGGGCGAGAAAAAGTACGAGTGTGATGAGTGTGGGAAGGTTTTCCTTTGGAAGAGCAACCTCATTGACCATAAGGTATTCCACTCAGGTGTAAAGAAGTACGAGTGTGAGATGTGTGGAAAATTGTTCTTTCAGAAGAGCCAGCTTACCGAACATGAGCTTATTCACACAGGTGAAAAAAAATATGAATGTGATGAATGTGGAAAACTATTTACACTGAGGAGATATCTCAACAAGCACAAGGCCAGTCACACAAGTGAGAAATACTTTGAATGCGAAGAATGTGGTAAACGGTTCTCTCGGAGTGGCTACCTTAACAAGCATAAGATCACCCATACTGGTAAGACAAGAGAGAAAAAGTACTCTTGCGAGGAATGTGGGAAACTGTATGCAAACAAGAATAGTCTCGAGTGGCATAAAGCTGTTCACTCGGACATACGGTACGAGTGTGAAGAATGTGGGAAGCTCTTCCTTCATATGGCCTACCTTATTCAGCATAAAAATATCCACACACAAGAGAAAAAATACAAGTGTGATGAATGCGGTAAAGTTTTCCTTTGGAAGAGAAAACTTGTCGATCATAAGTTATCTCACTCAAATGAGAGATATGAATGCGAGATATGTGGAAAGCTGTTTTTGCACAAGAGATACCTCATGGAACATGTGGTAATTCACACAGGTGAGAAAAAATATCAGTGTGAGGAATGTGGAAAATTGTTTCTCTTGAAGAGCTATCTTAACAAGCATAAGGCTGTTCACACGGGTCAGAAAAAGCACGAGTGCAATGAATGTGAGAAAATTTTCACCAAGAAGAGTAGCCTAGACAAACATAAGACTGTTCATGAAAGTGAGCAGTATGAATGTTACATAGAGTGTGACATAGTGGACATGATGTGTTAAGCAACATTATTTCATAGTGTCATAGCCCATGCCATAATGGGCTAACCATGCTGCAAGATGCATTTCCATCCACTCACATACAGAACCTACACTTGCAAGCAATTTCCAATTGTTCCTTTGGTGACAAATTTAATTTGCATGTTGACCAAACCACACACTAGAAAGGAAAGAGGCGACGACGTTTCTGTCCGTCCTGGACCATTATCAAGTCGATTGTGATAATCGACTTGATAAAGGGAGCCGGTCGGCCGAGCGGACAGCACGCTGGACTTGTGATCCTGTGGTCCCGGGTTCGATCCCAGGCGCCGGCGAGAAACAATGGGAAGAGTTTCTTTCACCCTATGCCCCTGTTACCTAGCAGTAAAATAGGTACCTGGGTGTTAGTCAGCTGTCACGGGCTGCTTCCTGGGGTGGAGGCCTGGTCGAGGGCCGGGCCGCGGGGACACTAAAGCCCCGAAATCATCTCAAGATAACCTCGAGAATGCTCCAGGACGGACCGAAACGTCGTCGTCCCTTCACCTTCTAGTGTGTGGTTTAGTCAACATTTTTTCAGCCACATTATTATGACTCCTCATCTGCTTAATCTACATGCTATTTTCCAAAACGTAAACAAAAAACTTTCATACAGTTTGAGAAACTTACGATAAATATAATTTTGTTGTATTATTAAGGGGTCAATTATATAAATTGGGAATGAACTGTAAAATATTAAACGTGAGTTTCTGTCAAGCTTTTGTTAACTGGTGGAGCAAATGTTAAGTAGCAACTGGTTTTGTTTCAGAAATGTATAGTATGGCAAAGCTAACATCAATTCTGAAAGCATCAATTCAAGCTAAATGTCTTTTTATGAAAGTATTATTTCGTCTAATTTTAATTACAGTATTTGAGTCAGTTTTCTTTGCAGGTGTATTGTTATATGTGATCTTGAGAGATACGTGATACTGTATATATGTAATTACGTGTATAAATATTGTACAGAATATATTTTTACTCAAATACTTTGTTACATTTAATGTTGTTGTGGCAGAGCCCTTTATATAAATTATTTAAAATACAGTACTTTGTCTCCTTTGTAGAATAACCTTTCAGATACAAAATACTGTATACCCAGTACTTGCATGCCTGTAAAATAAATGAATAATTAATTTCATCAGACATCAGACATTACTTCATCAGAGTAATTTCATATTTTACTAAGACATCAATGAACCTTCAAGTTCTGTTGTTGGGTGTAATGTGGTAGTCATGCCAGTGTGTGTGTAGTTCTGTTGTTGTGTGTAATGTGGTAGTCATGCCAGTGTGTGTGTAGTTCTGTTGTAGAGGATGTCACAATAACAAGGCTGAAGATATAATGACCAAGCCACACATCAGAAGATGTAGAAACGACGACATTTTGGTCCTTCCTGGATGGACTGACCAACCTTTCATACTTTATTGCATAAGAACATACATGCTACTCCTGTAGTCAGGTCTTGAAATTTGCTAAGAATCCAAATAGACCTATTTTTATCACAGCTCCTAATTGGTAGTGCATTGTTATGGATGTTGGTGTGTATTTACCTGGTTGTGCTTCAGCTCTGGCTCTTTTGGCCCACCTCTCAACTGTCAATCAATCAACAGATTTTTTTCCACACACACAAACACACACAGACAAGGATAAACTATTCAACACTGGTGGTAAGCAGACAAGGGGACACAGGTGGAAACTGAGTACCCAAATGAGCCACAGAAAGAAAGAACTTTTTCAGTGTAAGAGTAGTTAACAGGTGGAATGCATTAGGCAGTGATGTGGTGGAGGCTGACTCCATACACAGTTTTATATGTAGACATGATAAGAACCCAGTAGGCTCAAGACACCAGTTGATTGACAGTTGAGAGGTGGGACCAAAGAGCCAAAGCTCAACCCCCACAAGTACAAATAGGTGAGTACACACACACAGAGTAAGCAGCCCGTAACAGCTGTCTAACTTCCAGGTACCTATTTACTGCTAGGTAACAGGGGCATCAGGGTGAAAGACACTGCCAATTTGTTATCGCCATCGCCGGGGATCGATCCCCGGTCCACAGAACTACGTATCCAGCGTGCTGTCCACTCGGCCACCAGGCACCCAGAGTGAGTGAGTGAGTGTGTAATTACCTAAGTGTAGTTACAGGATGAGAGCTACGCTCGTGGTGTCCCGTTTTCCCAGCACTCTTTGTCATATAACGCTTTGAAACTACTGACGGTAGTTTCAAAGCTACCATCAGTAGCGTGTGTGTGGGGTTGGGGGAGGTTATGCTATGTTTACCCTGCTTGTAGTCGAGAGTTGCTCATAAAGCTCCTCTTATGGGTGAAAGATGTTGGGCAGTTGAGTGATTTATGAAACCCTTCTTTTGAGCAGCAGGAATGTGCCAGACGAATGTACTCATCACACCTGGATTATGATATGCACATAGAGAATACACTTGGCAGGAAGGCTACTGTGATACAACAAAAGTGTTTTCAATGTTGTAGAATGACAGCCAAGCAGTGTTGATGATGACTATCTCCTCAGACCTGATGTCAACCACATTATGAAATCTTTCCTTTGATTTGGTATTAACGTTCTCTTGGACTGGTTCCAAATCTGCACACTGAAATAACACCACATGATACCAGAAGGCATGGCAGGATGTGCAAAATAGCCCCACTGAAAATCAGAGGTGCAAAAGGTATGCTGAAAGAACTTGATCAAGGTCACAGGCTCAAAACTTTTCAACACTTTTCCCCCTACACATTCAGGGCATAACTGCTGATCTCTAACAACGTTCAAGAGAGAACTCAACAAGCACCTTCAAAGGGTACTTGATAACCAGGCTGCGACTCATATGTCAGACTGCGAGCAGCTGCATTGAACAGCTGGTTGATCAATCCAGCAACCAGGAGGCCTAACCAGAGACCGGGCACAGGAAACCTGGTCACTGAAATTGTCAACAGGTAGTTAGGTAGGTAGTCCTCCGTCTCATCTGGGGTACAGGTACCTCGCGTATCCTAGGGTGTGACATCACATTTACAATGGGCACACTTGGCCATAGTAGCTTTACTGAAATTGTTGAAACCCCATACATACTGTTTTCAAAATTACTCGACATCTGAAACAAAAAGGGATGGCAATTTCAGTTGATTTGAAGACAACTTGGTTTATGTGACCGAGAACTTCCATTTAAACTTCTGTGGCACTGGTGGTCAGCTGCATACTTTTTTTTTTATTCATAAGGATAGGCACCTAGAAGGGACATTGTCATTCAACAGTTTAGAGACTATATTCACTTGAAAAAAAATAAAAATAAAATATAATGCCATACTGTAAAAGCTCACCGATCCGAATGCCAGTAACTGAAACCTTAGGGTTATCTTTACCGTGAGGTGTTTTCGGGGCTTAGCGTCCCCGTGGCCCGGTCCTCGACCAGGCCTCAGGTAACCCAACCAAAATCAAGTCCGAGTGTTTTGCTACTTAATTTGAATAAATTCGGAGTATTGAGTTTTGCAATTAGGTTTCTGATAGACATGTGGTAACCTGTGTTCATAATGCAAATTACATTAAAACAGTGCATATAATATAGAAACAGTATTTAATATAACAATAATTGAATACTAAAAATGGGGTATATTATTTTCCTGCTAAAATAGAGGACTTCCTCCCCTTCCCCCATCTGGTGGCCAACATATCATGCCGAGTGGACCCTGGGAACCTGCCCACCCACATATTTTCTCCCCCTCTTATGAGTACATTATGCCACAACGTTACTGAAATATTTACTAATAGCAACAACAATCACCCTGGAGGTGTTAAGAGTAAGTGAGTTACTATATCAGGTAATTGAACCCTGTGAAAATGGCCTCTGCTGTAAATCTTGCAAAGCATTTTGCCTGACACAAGGAAATGTAAAGATCAGTACATCACATTCATAACTGCTAGTGAGAGTGAGGGAGTAAGCACTAGTAAAGATTCTAACAGAAAACCTCGTTGCCTGCACACCTTCCACAATCAAGCCTCGGCAGCTAGCAGTCAAAGCTGACCTTGTCAAGTACAGTAATTTTAGATTAGGTTAAATTAGGTTTAGATTAGGTTAAATTAGGCAAGGTTAGATTAGGTAAATAAAAAAAATCATGTTGATCAAATGAGTTAACTCCACCAAGGCAAGTTTAAATTTTGTATTGGTATTCAAATGTATATACTGTATTTTATAAAGATCCTCTCCTAACAATGTAAATGTATGATTGTGGAAATACAAATTAGGTTGATGGTGTTACAAAGAAATTAGCAACTGTTAATTTTCTTTACATTCCTTGTGAGAAATGCATGTTTGGGCGACTCGAATTGGGGCGTGTAATCCCCATGTGATTTGAATTAGCAAGTGAACAGACAACAGTTAAACAAAAGGTTAGGTGACAAAAAAATTTTGTCAAGACTTTTGTAAAAATGTGCAGTCATGAAAAAACATAAAGTTCTGATTATATTCAAACTATTTTTAGATACATCATTTCATGCTACAAGTTGATGGTATATTTTGAGAATTCCGGACCTTTTGGGTTGTACTGTATCCTCCTCTACATGCAGTTTGTGTGAAGGTTTTCTCCTCCCAGTAACTGTATAATATTGTAGTTGTGTTCAACAATGTAGGTATTAAAAATTTCTCTGGGCTAGTCTTCAGTAGCTTCTTGGTGCATTGGCCCAAAACTTGCAGGCCTCTGGACTTGTGCTAGTCTACCAAACACCAGGATCATTATCTGGCTCCAGTAAAGGTTACTAAATGTGTGCGGGTGGGTACTGTTCCTCTATGCCCAACCACTTGGGCTGGACGGTCTCGCTTCATGCAGGCCAGCATTCAATCCCCGACCGTCCACAAGTGATTGGGCACTATTCCCCCCCCCCCGTCCCATCCCAAATCCTTATTCTGACCTCTTCCCAGTGCTAGTCATAATGGCTTGGTGCTTTCCCGTGATAGTTCCTTCCCTCCCACCCCATCTTTCTGTTGGAGGCAGGAATCTTTAAGAGACTGCCAGAATGATATCAAGACTATCTTAAGAGTGTCAGGGCCACACTTCTGTCCAAGTGGTAAG
This sequence comes from Procambarus virginalis, assembly GCA_020271785.1. NCBI lineage: Eukaryota > Metazoa > Arthropoda > Malacostraca > Decapoda > Cambaridae > Procambarus > Procambarus virginalis. Next base: position 6,037,295 of record WNGS01167104.1, on the reverse strand, counting down.
TGTACGAGACCTCTATGTACTCCTATATTTTCTTTTGACAGCCAGACCCTCTTCACTGTGATTATACTTGGACAAGTCTAATGTTCTTTAAATACGTCTCCTTCCTGAATTCCATGTGTGTGTTGTGCTTTTTAGGAGTTTGGTCTTAGAGATTTGACTTTCAGCTATGTCAATTCAGCCAGGTTGTACTGAATGGTGTTAAATGACACACTGTACCCAAATCCAGTTTTCCAGTTTTTTTAAGCTTGGTTACTTACATGATATCTGAAACAACACAAATCAAAGGAATCAGAAGGGAATTACAAATCATTATCATAATGAACCCTACAACAAGAACAAATGAATAATGTATTTACCTGAGGGCCACTAACACTAGTGGCCTTGATGAGGACAGGAAGCCGGCGGCTTATCAAAGGGATATACACATGTTAGGTTTATATTGAGGTCACCCCCCCCCCCTCTCCAAGTTTGAATTACTGATCCCTTCCCCAGGCTGCAACCCCATAACATTCTGACTACCTCCTGGGTAATTATTTACTGCTAGGTGAACAGGGGGGGTATTAGGCAATAGGAAAAACACCCTGTACACCCAAACATTTCGGTCCTGCCCGGGATTTGAACCCAAAATTCCTGATTGTGTATTGAAGGAACCCCACTACTACTGGGACCCTCAGAACGGAAAGAAAAATCCAATCTAAATAACTATCAATTTCAGTGCAAACCTAGAATCTCTCCATAAAAACAAGAAAAATATTGCTTACTTACACCAATAACTAAGCTGACAAGTCACAACAACGTGACTGAAGATATGATGACCAAATTACACACCAGATGAAGAAACGATGACGTTTTAGTCCATCTTGGACCATTATCAAGTCATATGCAAATCAAGACATATGACTTGATAATGGTCCAGGACGGACCAGAAACATTGTGGTTTCTTCACCTTCTGGTGTGTAGTTTGGTCCCCAATAACTAAGCTGGTCCACAAAATCATTTGCAGTATCACAAGTCCCTTGAACTCGATCTGGATTTAGCTAAAAGTCTGAATGTGTAATTCACTACACAATTACATTCTGGGATAATTTCTACCTGACAACTTATATAACCAAGTTTTGTTGTCACTGACATTTATTTGTATTTTTTGTGCACTATTTTTTATTTAGATATACAAGAGTTCTTACATTCTTGTACAACCACTAGGATGCATAGCATTTTGGGCAGGTCCTTAATTCTAATTTTCACACACACACATCCCCAGGAAGCAACCTGTAGCAGCTGTCTAACTCCCAGGTATCTATTTACTGCTAAGTAAACAGGGCATCAGGGTGAAAGAAACTCGCCCATTTGTTTCCGCCTCCACCTGGGATCGACTGTAGACCCTTAGGACTACGAACCCAGAGCTCTGTCCACTCAGCTGTCAGGCCTCCTGTAGAGTGAGAGTATATCACAGTGCTCCTTGTAACCATCTTAACCTGAATATTTAGACCATATGACCTTTCTACATAAAAGAATATTCTCGCCACAAATTGTGGGCAAAGTACAGAACTGTATTGCTTTACAGTCATCAAAAAATTTGTATGCTACGAAAAATGACAAAGAAACATTTAAAAAGTTTTCTACATCCTTTATGAAATACAAAAATAAATTATATTATGCACTACATATATGTTCCAGGCCATTATGTTATCATTAACTACATAATACAGGACTTACTACATATGGAACTTAATACATAATACAGCATCTTATTGCATAAACAATAATTAATTTTTTAAAGTGATCCAAATCGGCACGAGTACCCAATCTCTGTACATTTCTAACTTCTCAAATAAATGTTGACTTTGTACTGGGCATGTTTTAGGAATTACAAAACCATTCTCTGAAGATAAATGCATTACTGAAGGAATGAAAAACATGGATTAGTAAGTTCTATGAAAAAGATTATTTACATATAAAAGTACTGCTTACAAAGGCATCAGAATAATTAAAACTACAGTATGTACTATATCTAGAATTAAGGTTCTCCGAGAATGTAAAAAAAAAAAGTTTGATATGTGTGCATATAGAGAGAAGAGTTAGCTGCAGGTGGGCAAGTGTGCGGGTGTGGCAAAGTGGAGAAAAAAAGGCCAAGAACATGGGTGAACAGGTAAAAATGCTGCAGGTGATAGGAAGTTCATCAAGAAGTGTGCAATTCTAACTCGGATAGTCCAACTAATTTCAGGTATTTCTGACATAAAAACAGCACTTGAAAGCTTGTCAAAGAATTTCACATGCCAATCTTTTTTAACATTTGCCAGCAATGAGAAACTTTCTTGAGGGGATAACAAGGACGGCCTCAGCAAATTTAAGCGCACATTAATCCACACATTCTTCATGGAAAAGGCCAGGGTAGTCTTAAGCCAGAGTGAAGGACAAGTGCAAGCTATTACAAGGATGGAAACCCATTATGGAAGTACTAGAGGAGAAGTTGAAGCTTGATGAAACGGAAGTAAAGCAGAGGGGCCAGACCAGATTTAGCTGTAGATACCGAAAATCCCCCAGACTAAAATATACATAATTTATCATTTGAAAACGGAGAGCTATTGGACACACGGAAGACGAAACACATGTGGTGCCTGTATCCAAGAAAGGAGATATATGAGGACTTTAAAGATCTGTCACAGAGTTTTAAATTTTGTACAATACTGGTAATCAGAAATAGGACTGTGGAACACTTGGAGGAGAGCTTACTTTGTAATTGAGATAAACCTTTTCCTTCCTAAAAGCAAGCTGTATCTTATTCCTGATTAAGTTTTACAATAAGGTTGCAAAGATACATGAAAATAAATGATGTGTTAATACAATGGATGGGGATTAATCTGCTGACAATGGATGGGGATTAATCTGCTGACAATGGATGGGGATTAATCTGCTGACAATGGATGGGGATTAATCTGCTGACAATGGATGGGGATTAATCTGCTGACAATGGATGGGGATTAATCTGCTGACAATGGATGGGGATTAATCTGCTGACAATGGATGGGGATTAATCTGCTGACAATGGATGGGGATTAATCTGCTGACAAATGCTTTTCCAAGAAAGTTTGCAAGAATGGCAAAGTCTGTAACATAACAGATGTGCAAGGCCCCCTAATCATTTGAAAACAAAATGCAGAAAACCTCAGAATAAAGTGGCAAGACAAGGTTAATCACATAACTAAATCAAAATGATTTACCATGAACTTCTTTTCAAAGGCAAGACCCTCTAGCACAGCGGCCAGGTTTTGTTAGAAAATTTAGAGCACGCAACTCGCAACACAGCTCATTTTAAACACACAATTCACAGGAGAGTGAAACATGAAGCTTAAAGAGCCATCAACTCTGATCCTCCTGTGTAGGTAGTACATATAGTAACAATGAGGACCATCATACACATATTGATGTAAAAGTCAAATAGAAAGTAGAAATTTGTATTATTACATTTGGACAAACCGGAAAGCTTTTTGTTCTGACGATGCAAAGAAAACTTTGCCTTACCTAACCTTTCTAGGCTTAATATATGCTATCTGACATATAATATAGTACATATATGTACTGTACTAGGTCTAGGAATATTTAAGTTTGGTCTTTAGCTATATTTTTCTCAAACTCTATAAATACTACCAAATTCTTCTATCTAATTATCCATTATGTCTATGTATGTACGATGGTCCAGTTACAAAAAGTACTATCTGAACACGAGGCCGGGTTGTCTGACCTGGATGAGAAGCCAATACATACACACAGGCACCTTGGAAGAGCCTGCTAGTACAGTCAGTCTACAGTACAGTACAGTCTAGATTATTGTGTTTATTACACTAAACTTCATAAATCCTCATCCCAAGCATAATGTCTGGACATACAGGCTCACCCTTTAGAAGTCCTATTTATTTAAATGATTAATTCTGCTGCCATACACAATAAACGAGATAAACTCGCATACATAATGGAACTATTTCATGTCTAAGATACATTGTCGAGTGTAAAGAGTAGCAAGTAAAATTTAAATGTAAAAACATCAGTTTAGATATAATGCATTAATCATAAAAATATGCATATATACAATACAAACTAAACATGCCCACTAAGGCATACAGCACCACCACCCAGCTCACCAAAACTAACCGTACACTATTTTCAAAATTGGAAGGAAGGGGGGAAGAGAGATAAAGAGAGAGAGAGAGAAAAGAAGAGAGAGAGAGAGAGAAAAAAAAAAGAGATCCTATGGTTAGCAAGGTTGACATGGCATAATATATATGGCATAAGTATAGCTGGTAAATATCACTGACATATAAAGGCTCTAACTAAACTGACCTTTAACTAGAGGTTGACAAACCCATCACTGAAGGCCCCCAGACTGAACTGACCTTTAACTAGAGGTTGACAAACCCATCACTGAAGGGCCCCCAGACTGAACTGACCTTTAACTACATACAACACAACAGTGTCCAACCCATCCTCCAAAAGTGATAACACACACACAGCTACAGTACAGTACTATGGATGAAACCTACAAAATATGGACTGATGTATCCAAATAAAGATCACTTTTTGTATTAGTGCAATTCTGAAGGGCATAAAAGAAAAAGGCTAAACCATAAACTTAACCTGCCTTAGGGTCTAAATAAGCCACTTTTAGACCTAATTTAGTACATATATATACTATACTAGACCTAGGAACAGTTAGGCTTAGTTGTTGCCTTCTTTCTTGCCTTCAAAATTACAGTATTCACACAAACTGTGAACTTCTGTCTCTTTTGTGAACAGTCAATATTATGTACATTCCATTAATTGCAGCTATACATACTATGTATTATTTTTGGGAGGATGTATTGTCAGTTACTGGCAAAGCCCCAAACAAGGAAAGTCACTACCAAGTCCTGTTTAACAGGACCTGACCTGACCTGTCTGCTGGAGAGTTGTTACACACCTGCTCACTCTTTACACCTGGCCCAGAGTTGTCATGCACCTGCTCACTCTCTACACCTGGCCCAGAGTTGTCATGCACCTGCTCACTCTTTACACCTGGCCCAGAGTTGTCATGCACCTGCTCACTCTTTACACCTGGCCCAGAGTTGTCGTGCACCTGCTCACTCTCTACACCTGGCCCAGAGTTGTCATGCACCTGCTCACTCTCTACACCTGGCCCAGAGTTGTCATGCACCTGCTCACTCTTTACACCTGGCCCAGAGTTGTCACACACCTGCTCACTCTTTACACCTGGCCCAGAGTTGTCACACACCTGCTCACTCTTTACACCTGGCCCAGAGTTGTCACGCACCTGCTCACTCTCTACACCTGGCTAACACATTAACTTGCAAGCCAATCTTTCTCACCAGGAAGACGAGTTTAACGCAGGTGTCAATGGCCCTTCACATCAAGACATTTGAGTACATTGGCCCATGGAACTAAAGGACTGGCAGCCTCCAGTATTATGAAACCTCATAAACAAGATGAGCTCCGACTTTACTTCCTCGCTCCCCAGCCGATATAGAACGTATGGAGTCTAGCAAGCCTCGTACAGTCATCCACAGGAGAGCTCGGGGCACTCCTGTGTTTCTCAGTGGCAAGCTGCTGTTGACCTAAGCCACATCATGATGCAGTTTCGGCACAAGGTCAGACACTGAAACCAGATCGGTATTTACCATCTGGTCAGTAACAAGATGACCTGGCCACATGAACTACTAAATCAGAATAAACAAAATATGATATTTTCAAGCATTTTCACCTAAGTAGCAACTATCACAAAAATATGAACTGAACAGCATTGAAGAAATTTTAATTTAAATTTCATGCTTGAAACACCAAATTGCAGAAGCCTTTGTTAGATAAAATCTACTCTTCATATGGGGTTTTAACTACTGTACACTTATGTGAATGCTTTGAGTTTCCATGCTGTATTAGTATTTCTCAAATGTCATCTAATAAAAAATAAATTTCTATTGTTCAGAGAAGAAATTTGTTTCAATTTTTTTTCACATTTTATTTGACTAAAGATAAATAAAAATAAAAAGCTCTACTGTATTAACCAAAATGAACACATTCCAAATTTAAGCGACGAATCCGGCTATTTTATAAAGAACTACTACACCCAATCAAACGTAACATCGTTCCAAATGATTATCTTATCTTTAACTATTACACAA
>WNGS01167104.1:5990421-6009800 GCA_020271785.1 Procambarus virginalis | reverse complement strand
GAGTACATTTGGAGAGCTTTGAGACGATCCCAATAATTTAGGTTTACTCGAGTATGCTGCATGGGACCCAAAACTCCCATAGTAAGTTTTATTCCAAATAGGAAGTTATTTTACGCATTTGAGCTTAATTAGGGTAAAGATTAGTGTTGCAGTAGTTACGGCGTATGTTTCTCAGAGTGGAGATAAACAAGCGGCATTCAGTCGCCTCAACTTACGGTTGCAAGGGGTTCGACACCACCAACCACGAGGAGATAATTCTGACTGACACTCGGAACATTCACCTGATGTAAATACATCAGATGATATGGGCGCCTGACAGCTGGGTGGACGGCGCTTCGGATTCGTAGTCCTGAGGTTCTGGGTTCGATCCCCGGTGAAGGCGGAGACAAATGGGCAAAATGTTTCTTTCACCCTGATGCTCCCTGTTACCTAGCAGTAAATAGGTACCTGGGAGTTAGTCAGCTGCTATGGGCTGCTTCCTGAGGATGTGTAACAAATAGGAGGCCTAGTCGAGGACCGGGCCGCGGGGACGCTAAGCCCCGAAATCATCTCAAGATAAACAAATCGACTCGGCAGCTAAGCCCTTCTAATTCATGCATTAATATTTGTAGTTCGTTTACTAACTTCATATGAATTTTATTGACCACTATAAACCATATTCATTACTATAATTTGATTAGGTAGGTTCAGCATTATAAATCTGCCCTCAAAATTGTCCGAGTGGTAACACCTGACACGTACAGATATAAACATACTATAAAGTTAATTATAGACGGGCTCGCCATAGCCCGTGCTACTTGGAACTTCTTGTTCCAGGTAGCGAATCTTTAACAACATCAACAAGTTGATTATAAAGAATTGTAAAGTAAAACGAAACACCTGGTGGGAAATTCCCAGTGGTGGTGGGTGGTGGTGGTGGGTGGTAGTGGGTGGTGGTGGTGGGGGGTGGTAGTGGGTGGTGGTGGGTGGTGGTGGGTGGTGGGAGTCTCCGTCTCACTCCTGGGAATTCCTGCCCTCGGCTGCAGTGTTGGGTGTTGCCTGTAGCGCCCGTGGCTATGGTTGGTACTGCTATCAAATCCAATGGTGGGGTTGAGCTCTGTACCCAGGGCACAGTCCTGGTACCGCTGCTCTGTACCCCAGGTCACAGTCCTTGCACCACTGCTCTGTACCCCAGGGCACAGTCTTTGTACCGCTGCTCTGTACCCCAGGGCACAGTCCTTGCACCACTGCTCTGTACCCCAGGGCACAGTCCTGGCACCGCTGCTCTGTACCCCAGGGCACAGTCCTTGCACCGCTGCTCTGTACCCCAGGGTACAATCCTTGCACCGCTGCTCTGTACCCCACTGCTCTGTACCCCAGGGCACAGTCCTTGCACCACTGCTCTGTACCCCAGGGCACAGTCCTTGCACCACTGCTCTGTACCCAGGGCACAGTCCTTGCACCGCTGCTCTGTACCCAGGGCACAGTCCTTGCACCGCTGTACCCCAGGGCACAGTCCTTGCACCGCTGTTCTGTACCCCAGGGCACAGTCCTTGCACCACTGCTCTGTACCCCAGGGCACAGTCCTTACACCACTGCTCTGTACCCCAGGGCACAGTCCTTGCACCACTGCTCTGTACCCCAGGGCACAGTCCTTGCACCACTGCTCTGTACCCCAGGGCACAGTCCTTGCACCACTGCTCTGTACCCCAGGGCACAGTCCTTACACCACTGCTCTGTACCCCAGGGCACAGTCCTTGCACCACTGCTCTGTACCCCAGGGCAGTCCTTGCACCGCTGCTCTGTACCCCAGGGCACAGTCCTTGCACCACTGCTCTGTACCCAGGGCACAGTCCTTGCACCGCTGCTCTGTACCCCAGGGCACAGTCCTTGCACCACTGCTCTGTACCCCAGGGCACAGTCCTGGCACCACTGCTCTGTACCCCAGGGCACAGTCCTTGCACCACTGCTCTGTACCCCAGGGCACAGTCCTTGCACCGCTGCTCTGTACCCCAGGGCACAGTCCTGGCACCGCTGTACCCCAGGGCACAGTCCTGGCACCGCTGTACCCCAGGGCACAGTCCTGGCACCGCTGTACCCCAGGGCACAGTCCCTGCACCACTACTATTTCTCATTCTTATCTCGGGTACAGACAAAAATACAAGTAATAGTAAAGTATTGCTTTGAAGATGATACAAAAATCAGCATGAAAATTGCCACCGTAGAAGACACTGACAAACTACAGACAGATATTAATAGTCTTCGACTGGGCAACTGAAATTACATGATGTCCAATTCCCATGTAGTTAGGTATGGAGGAAACTAGGAACTTAAATGAAACACAAGGTACAGGACACACTCAGACCTACTCACAGAAGGAAAGCAACATGTCGAAGATCTGGGAATTATGATGTCTGACGACCTGACATTTAGTGAACATAATCGAGCAAATATAGCGGCGGCGGCGGCGGCCAGGACAATGACAGGATGGATTATGAGAACGTTCACATCCAGAGATCCCACAGCAATGTTAATACTGTTTAAATCACTGGAACTGTTCCGTCTTGAGTATTGCTCGGTACTCACTTCACCTTTCAGAGTGGGGGAGATCTTTGCATTAGAGGGAATACAGAGAACATATACGGCACACATAGACACGATGGAACATCTACATTATTGGGACCGTCTCGAAGCTCACAAAAGGTACTCTTTGGACAGGAGACGAGAAAGATATCAATATATACATGGAAGATACTTTAAGATCAGGTCCCAAATTTATACAATAGAATAACAAACTGAAGCGAAAATACGGAAGGAAATGCAGAATAGAACCAATGAGGAGTAGAGGTGCCATAGGCACAATCAGAGAACACTGTCTGAACACCAGAGGTCCACAGCTGTTCAACACCTTCCCAGCAAGCATTAGAAATATTGCCGGAACAAAAGTGGACGTCTTCAAGAGGCACTAAAACATATTCTTGCAAGAAATGCCGGACCAACCGGGCTGTGGTGGGTATGTGGGCCTGCGGGCCGCTCCAAGCAACAGCCTGTTGGACAAAGTTATCACAAGTGGAGCCTGGCCTCGGGCCGGGCTCGGGGAGATTATTAGAATTCTCGAAACCCCGTCCAAGGTATACCTTCAACTATCGTCACGGTTGGTGCTGCCACCAACAACTGTGGTTGTCATGGTGTTACTTGCAACAGATTACATTCCCAGCAACACCCAGTGTTGCCTGGAACACCGTGTGCTCCCTGCCACCCCCAGATGGTGTTACTGGGGTGAGAGGGGGGGGGGGGAGCACCGCCCGTGACATTTATTCAAAATAATCGACAAAACACAGCTTCATGTGACGCCCCGCACCGCTAGGCGTCACCCCCCCCCCACCTCATGCCCTCCAACCATGACTATGTTGCACTCACACACCAACATATTCGTCATACACCAACATACTGTACCCAGACACCAACATACTGTACCCAGACCCCAACATACTGTACCCAGACACCAACATACTGTACCCAGACACCAACATACTGTACCCAGACACCAACATACTGTACCCAGACACCAACATACTGTACCCAGACACCAACATACTGTACCCAGACACCAACATACTGTACCCAGACCCCAACATACTGTACCCAGACCCCAACATACTGTACCCAGACCCCAACATACTGTACCCAGACCCCAACATACTGTACTCAGACACCAACATACTGTACCCAGACCCCAACATACTGTACTCAGACCCCAACATACTGTACCCAGACACCAACATCATGTAGGCAATGTAGGGAATGACATCTGCAGATGACGCTGCAAATATTTGCTACCAAGATTAGCACCGTAGACAGTGACATACAACAGACTCTAGGCACCTTACCATATAATGGCTCCGGGGATCAACATACCCACGGCCCGGTCCCCTCCTGGTAGTACACAGTTTCTGTGACAACTCAAAAGAAGGGGCTCTATGTTTAGAGTGTTTTGAAAGGTCTTGGGGGCAGGGACCCCCTTGATGTTGATAAGAGTTCTCTCTCTCAGTTTATCGACTGCTCTCTGCTTTTCAACGGGGGGGGGGGTATATTCTGTAGCTCACACCATGCTGGAGGCCTGGTCGGGGACCGGGCCGCAGGGACGCTAAGCCCCGGAAGCACCTTAAGGTAACCACAAGGTATACTTCGTGTGTAGATTTGGAACCTGTCTCTTCTACTAATTCCGAATGGAAATTATTCTCTCTTCTTTTGCTTTTAACAACCTGCTTGATCTCATGTATATAGGATAACATCCCATACTTGTGTATTATGAAATTTATGTAAGGAATTTACACCAAGTCTTTCGCACTCTCCTGAGTGCTTTGTTAAGGTCTGAGTGTGTGACTAGGACGAGAGTCGCACACTCAGACCGTGACGAAGCACTCGGGAGAGTGCGAAAGACTTGGTGTAATATCTTGACATAAAATTCACAAATACACAAGTGTGTTTTTTTTATCCTATACTCTCCTAATTGTTCTTGCAGGGGTTGAGCTCTGGCTCTTTGGTCCCGCCTCTCAACTGTCACTCAACAGGTGTACAGGTTCCTGAGCCTATTGGGCTCTATCATACACTTGAAACTGTGTATGGAGTCAGCCTCCACCACATCACTGCCTAATGCATTCCACCTATTAACTACTCTGACACTGAAAAAGTTCCTTCTAACGTCTCTGTGATACTGTGTCAGTGAGGAGACATTACCATTACTAATTTCTCAACTGTTGATTGTTCCAGCTTTGAATGATGCTGTTACTGTGCAACAATATAAGAGTGCACTAGTGTCTAGAAAAGATTCATCATTAATATGGGGTCTCTTGTTTGAAATATTCTTGTTATGAACACCTGTGACCCATTGAAAGACCTGATTAACAACACTTTAGAGGTTTGCTTCGTCATCTGTAGTGTTTAAATGAACAAATCCACAAGGGCCGTGACGAGGATTCGAACCTGCGTCCGGGAGCATCCCAGACACTGCCTTAATCGACTGAGCTACGACAGGGTTAAAAAGAGTTGTCTATAGTGTTTACTCTCAACATCATGGTGGTGGGTATGTGGGCCTGCGGGCCGCTCCAAGCAACAGCCTGGTGGACCAAACTCTCACGAGTCAAGCCTGGCCTCGGGCCGGGCTTGGGCAGTAGAACAACTCCCAGAACCCCATCAACCAGGTATCAACCAACCCATGTCCATGGGTAATAGGCTCACAGGTTCCAGAAGATGAGAGGAAATGTCAGCACTGTGGAGAAATTCCCGACAGACCACTGGAACATTACCTAACACAGTGCACAGTTACAGCCACAACAGACCACTGGAACATTACCTAACACAGTGCACAGTTACAGACCAAACGAGATTACCATTTAGACTTAACATGCAGAGAAGAAGTTGTTAAACACATTGGACACAACCTTCCTGAAGCCAACTACTAACACACACACTTACCCACCTGGCTTAAGACAGAGAAGTGTAGCACCTATTGGGCCAGCCAGAGACTTAAGGACCTCGCAAGAATATCACTGCCCCAAGACACACTTACACCTCCCTTAAGACACACACCCTCCCCTTCCCCCTCCCCAACCTCTCACGCCTCACAAGGGTCAACTAATTACGCACTTGAAAAGTTAGTTATGGTTCGTACTGAGGTAAAGCAAGGTTGGTAGTGTGGTATTGTGAGTGTGGGGTCGAGGCTCATATTCACCCTCGGCTCCCTTCACATTCCTGCGTGAAGGTGAACCTTACGTCATTGGTAGTGACGTTTGACAGGTCTCGCCCACCCGTCACGCTCCCACGGTGCATGGGTAACCACTTCACCACGGTGTAGTGGTCACTATGGAGGTGTGGACACACCGCCATAGTGACAGTATTGGGCAGCGTCACTCATCCTGTGAGTGGACACACCGCCATAGTGACAGTTTGGGCAGCGTCACTCATCCTGTGAGTGGACACACCGCCATAGTGACAGTATTGGGCAGCGTCACTCATCCTGTGAGTGGACACACCGCCATAGTGACAGTATTGGGCAGCGCCACTCATCCTGTGAGTGGACACACCGCCATAGTGACAGTATTGGGCAGCGCCACTCATCTGTGAGTGGACACACCGCCATAGTGACAGTATTGGGCAGCGCCACTCATCCTGTGAGTGGACACACCGCCATAGTGACAGTATTGGGCAGCGTCACTCATCCTGTGAGTGGACACACCGCCATAGTGACAGTATTGGGCAGCGTCACTCATCCTGTGAGTGGACACACCGCCATAGTGACAGTATTGGGCAGCGCCACTCATCCTGTGAGTGGACACACCGCCATAGTGACAGTATTGGGCAGCGTCACTCATCCTGTGAGTGGACACACCGCCATAGTGACAGTATTGGGCAGCGCCACTCATCCTGTGAGTGGACACACCGCCATAGTGACAGTATTGGGCAGCGTCACTCATCCTGTGAGTGGACACACCGCCATAGTGACAGTATTGGGCAGCGCCACTCATCCTGTGAGTGGACACACCGCCATAGTGACAGTATTGGGCAGCGCCACTCATCCTGTGAGTGGACACACCGCCATAGTGACAGTATTGGGCAGCGCCACTCATCCTGTGAGTGGACACACCGCCATAGTGACAGTATTGGGCAGCGCCACTCATCCTGTGAGTGGACACACCGCCATAGTGACAGTATTGGGCAGCGCCACTCATCCTGTGAGTGGACACACAGCCATAGTGACAGTATTGGGCAGCGCCACTCATCCTGTGAGTGGACACACCGCCATAGTGACAGTATTGGGCAGCGCCACTCATCCTGTGAGTGGACACACCGCCATAGTGACAGTATTGGGCAGCGCCACTCATCCTGTGAGTGGACACACCGCCATAGTGACAGTATTGGGCAGCGTCACTCATCCTGTGAGTGGACACACCGCCATAGTGACAGTATTGGGCAGCGTCACTCATCCTGTGAGTGAACACACCGCCATAGTGACAGTATTGGGCAGCGCCACTCATCCTGTGAGTGGACACACCGCCATAGTGACAGTATTGGGCAGCGCCACTCATCCTGTGAGTGGACACACCGCCATAGTGACAGTATTGGGCAGCGCCACTCATCCTGTGAGTGGACACACCGCCATAGTGACAGTATTGGGCAGCGTCACTCATCCTGTGAGTGGACACACCGCCATAGTGACAGTATTGGCAGCGTCACTCATCCTGTGAGTGGACACACCGCCATAGTGACAGTATTGGGCAGCGCCACTCATCCTGTGAGTGGACACACCGCCATAGTGACAGTATTGGGCAGCGTCACTCATCCTGTGAGTGGACACACCGCCATAGTGACAGTATTGGGCAGCGCCAGTCATCCTGTGAGTGGACACACCGCCAAGTGACAGTATTGGGCAGCGTCACTCATCCTGTGAGTGGACACACGCCATGTGACAGTATTGGCAGCGCCACTCATCCTGTGAGTGGTCACCACCGCCATAGTGAAAGTATTGGGCAGCGCCACTCATCATGTGAGTGGACACACCGCCATAGTGACAGTATTGGGCAGCGGACTCATCCTGTGAGTGGACACACCGCCCATAGTGACAGTATTGGGCAGCGCCACTCATCCTGTGAGGGGACACACGCCATAGTGACAGTATTGGGCAGCGCCACTCATCCTGTGAGTGGACACCACAGCCATAGTGACAGTATTGGCAGCGCCACTCATCCTGTGAGTGGACACACCGCCATAGTGACAGTATTGGCAGCGTCACCTCATCCTGTGAGTGGACACACAGCCATAGTGACAGTATTGGGCAGCGCCACTCATCTGTGAGTGGACACACCGCCATAGTGACAGTATGGGCAGCGTCATCATCCTGTGAGTGGACATACGCCATAGTGACAGTATTGGGCAGCGTCACTCATCCTGTGAGTGAACACACCGCCATAGTGACAGTATTGGGCAGCGTCACTCTATGTGGTGGACATACCGCCATAGTGACAGTATTGGGCAGCGCCACTCATCCTGTGAGTGGGACACACCGCCATAGTGACAGATTGGGCAGCGTCACTCATCCTGTGAGTGGACACACCGCCATAGTGACAGTATTGGGCAGCGCCACTCATCCTGTGAGTGGACACACCGCCATAGTGACAGTATTGGGAGCGTCCTCATCCTGTGAGTGGGAATACCGCCATAGTGACAGTATTAGGCAGCACACTCATCCTGTGAGTGGACACACCGCCATAGTGACAGTATTGGGCAGTCCCCACTCATCATGTGAGTGGACACACCGCCATAGTGACAGTATGGGCAGCGTCACTCATCCTGTGAGTGGACACACCGCCATAGTGACGTATTGGGCAGCGTCACTCATCCTGTGAGTGGACACACCACCATAGTGACAGTATTGGGCAGCGGCACTCATCCTGTGAGTGGACACACGCCATAGTGACAGTATTGGGCAGCGCCACTCACCCTGTGAGTGGACACACCGCCATAGTGACAGTATTGGGCAGCGCCACTCATCCTGTGAGTGGACACACCACCATAGTGACAGTATTGGGCAGCGTCACTCATCCTGTGAGTGGACACACCACCATAGTGACAGTATTGGGCAGCGCACTCATTCCTGTGAGTGACACACCGCCATAGTGACAGTATTGGGCAGCGCACTCACCTGTGAGTGACACACCGCCATAGTGACAGTATTGGGCAGCGTCACTCATCCTGTGAGTGGACACACCGCCATAGTGACAGTATTGGGCAGCGTCACTCATCCTGTGAGTGGTCACACCACCATAGTGACAGTATTGGGCAGCGTCACTCATCCTGTGAGTGGACACACCACCATAGTGACAGTATTGGGCAGCGCCACTCATCCTGTGAGTGGACACACCGCCAGTGACAGTATTGGGCAGCGCCACTCACCCTGTGAGTGGACACACCGCCATAGTGACAGTATTGGGCAGCGTCACTCATCCTGTGAGTGGAACACCGCCATAGTGACAGTATTGGGCGCGTCACTCATCCTGTGAGTGGACACACCGCCATAGTGACAGTATTGGGCAGCGCCACTCATCCTCTGTGAGTGACACACCGCCATAGTGACAGTATTGGGCAGCGTCACTCATCTGTGAGTGGACACACCGCCATAGTGACAGTATTGGGCAGCGTCACTCTCCTGTGAGTGGACACCGCCATAGTGACAGTATTGGGCAGTGCCACTCATCCTGTGAGTGGACACACCACCATAGTGACAGTATTGGGCAGCGCCACTCATCCTGTGAGTGGACACACCGCCATAGTGACAGTATGGGCAGCGCCACTCATCCTGTGAGTGGACACACCGCCATAGTGACAGTATTGGGCAGCGCCACTCATCCTGTGAGTGGACCACACCGCCATAGTGACAGTATTGGGCAGCGCCACTCATCCTGTGAGTGGACACACCGCCATAGTGACAGTATTGGGCAGCGCCACTCATCCTGTGAGTGGACACACCGCCATAGTGACAGTATTGGGCAGCGCCACTCACCCTGTGAGGGACACACCGCCATAGTGACAGTATTGGGGCGTCACTCATCCTGTGAGTGGACACACCGCCATAGTGACAGTATTGGGCAGCGCCACTCATCCTGTGAGTGGACACACCGCCATAGTGACAGTATTGGGCAGCGCCACTCATCCTGTGAGTGGACACACCGCCATAGTGACAGTATTGGGCAGCGCCACTCATCCTGTGAGTGGACACACCGCCATAGTGACAGTATTGGCAGCGCCACTCACCCTGTGAGTGGACACACCGCCATAGTGACAGTATTGGGCAGCGCCACTCACCCTGTGAGGGACACACCGCCATAGTGACAGTATTGGGCAGCGCCACTCATCCTGTGAGTGGTACACACCGCCATAGTGACAGTATTGGGCAGCGCCACTCACCCTGTGAGTGGACACACCGCCATAGTGACAGTATTGGGCAGCGACACTCATCCTGTGAGTGACATACCACCATAGCAGCATGTACAACACTCCCCAATAGGAAGAAAACCCGCCGGGTTGTTCATCCNTTATAAATAAGCACATATGTGATATACTAATTTATTGTGAATATTTGAGTTTACCTGAAAAGCTAAACAGAAAACCACAACCTAACCTAACCTTCTTAGTATATTAAGATAAGCCTTTTATTGCTTCTTAATTACAATTAGTACTTAACCTATACCTATATTTATATTAGTTTTATAAAAATAATAAAACAAAACTAAAATATTTAAATAATTTGTAAAGTAACTCAGGATATTGTCAAATTTTGTATAAAATCCCAATAGTTTAATAAAACTGAAAAAGAAATTCCTAATATTTAAAACTTGTATTTAGCGAATCGGGAGGAAGAGTTCGTGCCCTGAAAAAAAATATAATTTGAAATATACCACATACGTACTTAATCATAAGCAAAATATTGACTATAAGCAATAAGTCATATATGTGCTGTCTTGTGGGAGAGCAGCGGGTTGCAACCATGGCAACTTTCCAATCCAGGGATGCCAATACAGTGCTCCTCCGTTACAAATTGTGCTGTCCCGCGTGGAGTACTGTTCAGTACTCGCTTCCCCCTTCAGAGTACGAGAAATTTCTGAAATTGAGGGAATACAGAGAACTGTAACATAGACAGCACGCAAAGACACGATGAAACGCCTCAAATGCACCAAAATGTATATCTAAAAATGGACGCTCTTAGAAAGGAGACGAGAGACGTATCAAATAATATATACATGGACGATACTTGAAGGCCTGGACCCGGATTCATGAAGCAGTTACGCAAGCACTTACGAGCATGTACAATTTTTCTCAATGTTTGGTGGCTTTGTTTACAATCGACGGAGCTCCACGGCCTTCCCGGCTTGGTGCCTTCTTTTGGTAATTAATTACTTAATTTGTTTACAATTATTAAACAGTTAGTGAGCTTCCAAGCACCAGGAGGCTGTTTATAACAATAACAACAGTTGATGGGGAAGTTCTCACGATACCTGCTTGATGAGGTTGTTGGAGTTGTTCTACTCCCCATGTCGGAAAACCCCGACACCATTTAGTAATATTATATTCAACAGGCAGATAATATTGCTGCCATTGTATACAAGTTACACATAGAAAATGTAGCTTGTAGTGGAGTTTTCCGTCAATAGAAAACGGGATATCATTGCCACATACTATTATAAACTCACCAACTATTTTGTTGGGAATTATTCTAAAATACAATAGTCTTTGGACTTTTTACACCATAAAAACATCTTATTTGAATTAACTTAATTATCAGTATCAAAATAAAGTAAAAGTGACCCTTCTATCAGTTATTGATATCTGGACAAAGTAGGCCAGTAGCATCAGTGAGGAAAGTGGTCAGCCATTGTTGTTAAGACCAGAGAGTCATGGAACAAATTCAGCTCCTATAATTTCTCTTGGATGAAGTGTGATGGAGTTCAGAATAGTGTTCTGCCATCATCAACACACTGTCAACAATCACAAGGGAAGTGTCTTTCCGAAACCCATTTACCTAATCATTTTTGGCCATTAATGTTAGGTAGATATTGGGCGAACCGGTGAGAACACAAATAATCGACTCAATAAAGGTAATTAAGCCTTGGTGCTTATCTTATTTAATATACAGTGTTTTCTCTGATATAGCTGTCATATATTAGGATTCTGGCTTTACAGCTAGTGCCCTTTGACAGGAACAAGAAGAGGAAGCAAGACTTGATACATCAGTTACTGGGTGATGGAAGCTAGCCTCAAACGAGGATAATTTGGTGTTTACATCCTAGTTATACCTGGTGGACTAAGCCTGCTGTAAAATAAGATAAGGAACCTCCTCAATGTATACCAATATATGTAGTTAATACTGTAGTTTGATTGGCTGCATATATATAAACTTAATATAAACCCCCCTAATGTGTAAGGATCGATTTGTGAGATTATTGCAGAAATACAGTCCACTTAACATCATACCAATTGCTATCGAAATATATAAATTAACGTAATTATAAATTCTATATAAATTCATATAAATTAAATATAAATCTCACAGGTCGGTTCCCACACCCCAAGCCCGCCTGACTTGTGAAAGTTTGGTCCACCAGACTGTTGCTTGGAGCGGCCCGCAGGCCCAGATATCCACCACAGCCCGGTTGGTCCGGCACTCCTTGGCGAAAATGATCTAGTTTTCTCTTGAAGATGTCCACGGTTGTTCCAGCAATATTTCTTATGCTCGCTGTAAACATGCTTGTAAACTGTTTAATAAATGTAACCAAAGCCGTCAAAGATTGAGGAACGATGTACACGTTCGTAAGTACTTGCGTAACTACATCGTGAATCTTGGTCCAGGTGCCAAATCTGCACAGTAGAACAACAACATACTGGAGCGAATACTATGGAAGGCAATGCATCACAAACCCTGCGAAGCGTAGGTGCGCCATAGGCACAATCAGGGAACACTGAACATCAGAGGAGTCACAATAACGTGGCTGAAGAATGGTGACCAGACCACACACTAGAAGGTGAAGGGACGACGACGTTTCAGTCCGTCCTGGACCATTCTCAAGTCGATTGTGAATGGAACGAGAATGGTCCAGGACGGACCGAAACGTCGTCGTCCCTTCACCTTCTAGTGTGTGGTCTGGTCAACTGAACATCAGAGGTCATCAGCAAGTCAATAGCCTCCCGAAGAAATATTGCAAGCACGAAAGTAGGAGTCTTCTAGAGAAAATTAGACACATTCCTTGCAAGAAATGCCGGACCACCGGGCTGTGGTGGTTATGCGGGCCTGCCGGCCGCTCCAAGCAACAGCCTGGTGGACCACGTTATCACATGCTGAGCCTGGCCTCGGCCCGAGCTATGGGAGTCGAACTCCTAGCGGCCTCTCCAAGTATACCCCCATACCCATCCTGTGAGTGATAGTGGACCCCCATACCCGTCCTGTGAGTGACAGTGGACCCCATACCCATCCTGTGAGTGGCAGTGGACCCCATACCCATCCTGTGAGTGACAGTGGACCCCATACCCATCCTGTGAGTGACAGTGGACCCCATACCCGTCCTGTGAGTGACAGTGGACCCCCATACCCATCCTGTGAGTGATAGTGGACCCCATACCCATCCTGTGAGTGGCAGTGGACCCCATACCCATCCTGTGAGTAGCAGTGGACCCCATACCCATCCTGTGAGTGGCAGTGGACCCCATACCCATCCTGTGAGTGGCAGTGGACCCCATACCCATCCTGTGAGTGGCAGTGGACCCCATACCCATCCTGTGAGTGATAGTGGACCCCCATACCCGTCCTGTGAGTGACAGTGGACCCCATACCCATCCTGTGAGTGACAGTGGACCCCATACCCATCCTGTGAGTGACAGTGGACCCCATACCCATCCTGTGAGTGGCAGTGGACCCCATACCCATCCTGTGAGTGACAGTGGACCCCATACCCATCCTATGAGTGACAGTGGACCCCATACCCGTCCTGTGAGTGACAGTGGACCCCATACCCATCCTATGAGTGACAGTGGACCCCGTACCCGTCCTGTGAGTGGCAGTGGACCCCATACCCGTCCTGTGAGTGACAGTGGACCCCACACCCGTCCTGTGAGTGACAGTGGACCCCATACCCGTCCTGTGAGTGACAGTGGACCCCATACCCGTCCTGTGAGTGACAGTGGACCCCATACCCATCCTATGAGTGACAGTGGACCCCATACCCGTCCTGTGAGTGACAGTGGACCCCATACCCGTCCTGTGAGTGACAGTGGACCCCATACCCATCCTATGAGTGACAGTGGACCCCATACCCGTCCTGTGAGTGACAGTGGACCCCATACCCATCCTGTGAGTGACAGTGGACCCCATACCCATCCTGTGAGTGACAGTGGACCTCACACCCGTCCTGTGAGTGACAGTGGACCCCATACCCATCCTGTGAGTGACAGTGGACCCCATACCCATCCTATGAGTGCCAGTGGACCCCATACCCATCCTGTGAGTGGTAGGGGAAACGTTACAAAGGCACACAATTGTTCACATTAACCCAAAAATAAATTTACGTAAGCAATTCAGTGTTTAGAAGCTATTTCCATAAGTTAACATGTATATCAAGAGTTCTTACAGCATTGTGGTTTTAGGAAGAGAGCCGCAACACTCCCCAAGTTCACCAATATACACCTGTAGTGAGCTAGTTACCATTATTAGTTATACAGCTCGGGTTATACCCCTCGCGGCCCCTACACCCACGCTGAAGCCTCAATAATCGAAGCGATGTGCAGCCTAAGGTTTCCGGATCGTTGTTGTGAGGTTTCCATCTCATATGGGCATCACCTAACACAATGCCTCACGACGATCATTAATCTGCCAGTAACCCTCATACTCTTGACCCACACTTCCTTGCTCCTACTGGCTCTTAGAGGCAGCTTCGGTAGCACTTCTGACCTTTGTTAGTGCCGCTAGTAACACTTCTGACCTTTGTTAGTGCCGCTAGTAACACTTCTGACCTTTGTTAGTGCCGCTAGTAACACTTCTGACCTTTGTTAGTGCCGCTAGTAACACTTCTGACCTTTGTTAGTGCCGCTAGTAACACTTCTGACCTTTGTTAGTGCCCCTAGTAACACTTCTGACCTTTGTTAGTGCCCCTAGTAACACTTCTGACCTTTGTTAGTGCCCCTAGTAACACTTCTGACCTTTGTTAGTGCCCCTAGTAACACTTCTGACCTTTGTTAGTGCCCCTAGTAACACTTCTGACCTTTGTTAGTGCCCCTAGTAACACTTCTGACCTTTGTTAGTGCCCCTAGTAACACTTCTGACCTTTGTTAGTGCCCCTAGTAACACTTCTGACCTTTGCTAGTGCACCTAGTAACACTTGTGACCTTTGCTAGTGCCCCTAGTAACACTTCTGACCTTTGCTAGTGCCCTAGTAACACTTGTGACCTTTGCTAGTGCCCTAGTAACACTTGTGACCTTTGCTAGTGCCCCTAGTAACACTTCTGAGCTTTGCTAGTGCCCCTAGTACACGTCTGACCTTTGCTAGTGCACCTAGTACACTTCTGACCTTTGCTAGTGCCCCTAGTAACACGTCTGACCTTTGCTAGTGCCCCTAGTAACACTTGTGACCTTTGCTAGTGCCCCTAGTAACACTTGTGACCTTGCTAGTGCCCCTAGTAACACTTGTGACCTTTGCTAGTGTCCCTAGTAACACTTGTAAACTGTGCAATGCATCCACTCTGGGTGCTGAACTATCCTCAACTTGATTACTCTCTCCAGCACTTTTCAGAGTCAGTGGCACTTGTCTCATTCGTCCCTTGGATGCTGGCACGACATTTGCTTTTTTTTTCCAGAATTGTGGGACGTTTCCGGTTTCAAATGTTTTATCAGTAAGTGAAAAAAAGGCTCTTTCCTTTGCAGGTGTCAACAACAGGAGAGATTGCGATAGTGGTGATATTTACCACCAGTAACACTTGACCAAAATGGTTATGAAGTCACCTTCAAAGGTCACCTTTGGCTGGTTCCCAGGATCAATGCCCCTGTGGCCCGGTCCCTGATCAGGCCTACTCTCAAGAATAAATCTAAGTTTCTTCTTTTTTCTTGAATAACGCAAAACAAGAGAATACAAGTTCATTACTGATTATAGTGAACTTTAATCATAGAAACCCCTCAATGGGGGCTAAATATGTAGCCAAAAATTAGGAGAAATGATTGAAAT
The DNA here is from genome assembly GCA_020271785.1 of Procambarus virginalis. Classification (NCBI taxonomy): domain Eukaryota; kingdom Metazoa; phylum Arthropoda; class Malacostraca; order Decapoda; family Cambaridae; genus Procambarus; species Procambarus virginalis. Next base: position 5,994,060 of record WNGS01167104.1, on the reverse strand, counting down.
AAACTTGGTAATGCTAGAAGACAAGAGAGAGAGAGTAGGGGAAAGGTGTTGAGTAACGCCTACTCTTCCAGAGCCGATTACTGCCCCGAGATGGAGAGTACAAGGAGCACTTGGAACACAAGTCCAAGCTGGAGCTTCTGGTCATTGGCACAATGTTACGGTATACCCACAACCCACACGAAGCGTGACGCAACACACACATTACCATTTATATGATGACAAATCTCATATCTGTCTCTCTCTGTCTCTCTCTCGCTCTCTCTCTCTCTCTCTCTCTCTCTCTCTCTCTCTCTCTCTCTCTCTCTCTCTCTCTCTCTCTCTCTCTCTCTCTCTCACACAGAGAGAGAGAGCCATGATTCACCAAAGCCACACATCAAGACAGAATCACCCCCACCCCAGAGGCGGGAGCGGGGCACCACACCACACAACAAGGAACAACTCCACATATGCCCATGTACAACACACACACATTATCAACACCAACTAACACAAGGCCAAGAGAGCCAACCCCGCCGCCTCCAGCGTCCTCAACACACCTGCTCAACTTTTTCTCCACACACACACACTATTGAGAATATTTCAGTATTAAATGCGCTCATGTGTCCGTTGCTCGGTGCTCCACTCTGATGATGTATATATTTGTCGGTTTGCAGTCTTCCATAGGGTCATTTTGGCATAGATTTGGCTGTGGGTTGGCTCTGTCTGGCACCACGGCCGGACGTGTTGGGGGAGGGGGGGGGGGTGTTTGGATCAGGGTACTGTTGACCGTGTAGGGTACTGCAGCACGTACAGGGTATTGCTGACCGTACAGGGTACCGCAGCACGTACAGGGTACTGCTGCACGTACAGGGTACTGCAGCACGTACAGGGTATTGCTGACCGTACAGGGTACCGCAGCACGTACAGGGTACTGCTGCACGTACAGGGTACCGCAGCACGTACAGGGTACTGCAGCACGTACAGGGTACCGCAGCACGTACAGGGTACTGCAGCACGTACAGGGTACTGCAGCACGTACAGGGTACTGCTGACCGTACAGGGTACCGCAGCACGTACAGGGTACTGCTGACCGTACAGGGTACTGCAGCACGTACAGGGTACTGCTGACCGTACAGGGTACTGCAGCCGTACAGGGTACCCGTGACCGTACAGGGTACTGCAGCACGTACAGGTATTGCAGCACGTACAGGGTACAGCAGCACGTACAGGGTATTGCTGACACGTACAGGGTACCGCAGCACGTACAGGGTACGCTGACCGTACAGGGTACTGCAGCACGTACAGGGTACCTGCTGACCGTACAGGGTACTGCAGCACGTACAGGGTACCGCAGCACGTACAGGGTACTGCAGCACGTACAGGGTACAGCAGCACGTACAGGGTACGCAGCACGTACAGGGTACTGCGCACGTACAGGGACTGCAGCACGTACAGGGTACTGCTGACCGTACAGGGTACCGCAGCAGCGTACAGGGTACGCAGCACGTACAGGGTACAGCAGCACGTACAGGGTACCGCTGACCGTACAGGGTACTGCAGAACGTACAGGGTACGCAGCACGTACAGGGTACTGCAGCACGTACAGGGTACTGCAGCACGTACAGGGTACCGCTGACCGTACAGGGTACTGCAGCACGTACAGGGTACCGCTGACCGTACAGGGTACTGCAGCACGTACAGGGTACCGCAGAACGTACAGGGTACTGCTGACCGTATAGGGTACTGCAGCACGTACAGGGTACGGCAGCACGTACAGGGTACTGCTGACCGTACAGGGTACTGCAGCACGTACAGGGTACATGCAGCACGTACAGGGTACTGCAGCACCGTACAAGGGTACTGCAGCACGTACAGGGTACGCAGCACGTACAGGGTACAGCAGCACGTACAGGGTACTGCAGCCACGTACAGGGTACTGCAGTGGGACCGGTAAGGTAGGCGTACAGGGTCGCAGCACGTACAGGGTACAGCAGCACGTACAGGGTACAGCGCGACCGTACAGGGTACTGCTGACCGTATGTCAGAGAAGTACTGCAGCACGTACAGGGTACGCAGCACGTACAGGGTACATGCAGCACGTACAGGGTACTGCTGACCGTAAGGGTACTGCAGCACGTACAGGGTACAGGCAGCACGTACAGGGTACTGCAGCACGTACAGGGTACCGCGACCGTACAGGGTACTGCAGCACGTACAGGGTACCGCTGACCGTACAGGGTACTGCTAGCAGGTACGTACGACGGGTACCACTAGGACAGCACGTACAGGGACGCTGACCGTACAGGGTACTGCAGCACGTACAGGGTACATGCAGCACGTACAGGGTACTGCAGCACGTACAGGGTACTGCAGCACGTACAGGGTACGCAGCACGTACAGGGTACTGCAGCACGTACAGGGTACTGCAGCACGTACAGGGTACCCTGCGTACGTCTCACACGTACAGGGTACCGCAGAACGTACAGGGTACTGCTACCGTATCAGGGTACTAGCAGCACGTACAGGGTACGGCAGCACGTACAGGGTACTGCAGCCTACGGACCGCTACAGGTACGGGTACTGCTAGCCGTACAGGGTACTGCAGCACGTACAGGGTACAGCAGCACGTACAGGGTACTGCAGCACGTACAGGGTACACGCAGCACGTACAGGGTACAGCAGCACGTGCAGGGTACCGCAGCACGTACAGGGTATAAAGAGACTGCAGCACGTACAAGGTACTGCAGCACGTACAGGGTACCGCAGCACGTACAGGGTACAGCAGCACGTGCAGGGTACCGCAGCACGTACAGGTACTGCAGCACGTACAGGGTACTGCAGCACGTACAGGGTACTGCAGCACATACAGGGTACGCAGCACGTACAGGGTACCGCAGCACGTACGGGTACCGCAGCACGTACAGGGTACCGCCAGCGTACAGGGTACCGCAGCACGTACAGGGTACCGCATGCACGTACAGGGTACAGCAGCACGTACAGGGTACTGCAGCACGTACAGGGTACCGCAGCACGTACAGGGTACCGCAGCACGTACAGGGTACCGCAGCACGTACATGGTACTGCAGCACGTACAGGGTACCGCAGCAAGTACAGGTACAGCAGCACAGTACAGGTGTACCGCGCACGTACAGGGTACCGCAGCACGTACAGGGTACCGCAGCACGTACAGGGTACTGCAGCACGTACAGGGTACCGCAGCACGTACAGGGTACCGCAGCACGTACAGGGTACGGCAGCACGTACAGGTACCACAGCACCACGGACGTGTTGCGGTACTACAACAGTTACGTACAGCCGGAAGGGGGGGGGGGGGTTGAAGGTTAGCCAGTCACGCCAACTCTCACGGTGGGGGAGAGAGGGGTGAGAGGGGGTGGAGAGGAGAGGGGGTGAGAGGGGGGAGAGGGGGTGGAGATGGGGGTGGCGAGGGGGGTGGAGAGGGGGTGGAGAGGGGGTGGAGAGGGGTGGAGAGGGGGGTGGAGAGGGGGTGAGAGGGGGTGGAGAGGGGGGAGAGGAGATGGAGAGGGAGAGAGGACGGGGGGGGGGGGAGGGAGGGAGGGCGGGGAAGTTTATCAACAATGTCCGGTTAAGACAAGTGCGATCTTTAAGGATTTTCTCCCCAGCTGGGCGTCTTACCTGAAG